>SNQN01000062.1:27631-64100 GCA_008642245.1 Bassia scoparia | reverse complement strand
TTAATTAACATATTGTATACAGTAGTATGAATTCATTAAATTAATTTTTTCCCTTAAATACGAAAAGTATATTGTATGAATTAGTGTAACACATTAATAATTATATGGTTATAAATTTATAATGTAAAGTGCATAATAAAATAAAATATATAAGAGACTAGAAATTTGAACTTGTAAATTGGTTCTCTTTACATCTACCTAAGAGACCTGTTGTTGAAAAATCTGATCTCTTATATGTAAAACAACCTAAGAGACGTGTTGCTACAAAGTATGATTTCTTATATGCATAACAGACCACTTCAAAACATTCTAAGAGACCTGTCATATTTAAAATGTGTTCTCTTATTTGAACTTAAGAGAACGATCTTGTTTACCAACAGGTTTCTTTGAGGTTTTTTGTTTTCTGTTCTTGGGAATGGGGGGTACTACGGTACCCTATGGCACCCCCCTAGATCCGCCCCTGACTATTGCCGAACACACGTTTACCGTAAAGTCTGTAATGCCAAGTAAACAAAATTCTTGTTGCTAAAATTGGTGTTTTTTAACTTTTTAAGGAAAAAAACCCTTATCCTCGTCTAGCAAAAACCTTCAGAAATCCCTCAAAACCCTCTTCCCTGCCTCTGTTTTCAGGTTGGCTCCTGGTCGCCCGGCGCCTTGCCCAGGGTTTAAAAGGTTACTGCGAAGAGTTTTTTTTTTCCTTTTTTTCCGTGTGTTTACTTAAGGCTCCTACTTCTGTTCGCCCTATCAGTTGTGTTAGGTATATCATGACCTATTGACGTGTTGGGTTATTTTTTCGTTTCGGGAGATCGGTGTGGGACTCAGCCTCACGTGTCACAATCCTGGTCGGTAGACTGAATGTTGTCTATTCCTGGTTTCGAGAACGGTTCGTAGACTTGGAATATTACCGATTCCGTGATTTTGTTTGGAGAGGAGTAGTTTTATTATTTGTTTCTCTCGCGCGCTTGAGCGCTCTAGTGTTGATAAATATTTGAATACTACGTCTATTTTGGGTTCTCTTAGTTTTTTTAATTAAATTTGCCCCTTCGGTGGCTCCTATTTTGTCTTGTTATTGTTTTTCTTATGTCATCCTCCCTAGATCTTAAACTATGGAGTAAGTGTTTTAGTATCTGTTTATGGGTTATCTTATTGTGAAGTGTCTCGATCGTACACTTCAGTTTGATTGTTGGGGATATTTAATTGACTTCAGATATGGTTATTCAATTTACTTTACGATCAATATTATGCCCGAATTTGCCCGCGAACTCATAGATAGTATTACTTCGGATGAAAGATTTCTTTAGGTTATATTTTTTCACAAAAATTTCGAACATCAATACAGTTATGTAATTTTGTTGAATAGGTAATATTCGTACCTTGGTCGATTACATTTCTACGGAATTCGAATTGTAGACTGATCGTTTGATTCTTTCACATTAATGAAACCTCTTTATAAGTTTCAGTAAAAAAAAAAAAAAGCAGTTGTGTGCGGATTGGGCACATGGATGATCACTCATGGGGTTTGGGTAAAGAGGATCTCGACATGGGCCATTAAGTAAGCCATAAGGAGGAAGGCTTGGGCTTTGTTTTATTTGGAAAATGGCAGCAAATAAGTAGGCTTGGTTGCTTAGATAAAGCCATGTTGACAACAAATCAGTGGGCTTGCATTTGTCTCGGACTCTTACGCCCCGTTTTGTTATTGGGATTTGGGATTAAATGATTAGAATGAGAATTAATTTTTAGTGTAATTTAAATAAAGAAAATTTTTAAAAATCACTATGAGGAATGTATTTGCTCACAATTTTATCTCCATGGGAAATAATCCTACCTCAAACTTATGTATTTTTTGTCAACGGAGACACAATTTGAGTGGTATTGAATGAGAATGAAAATTTGAGAACAAAATTGGATCACTTGGGAAGAAATTTCATTACCATGGAAATGAACATGACGTTTCTTCACAAATTAACACACAAATTCATTTCATTACCACCATATAGTATCAACAAACAAACGGGTCATTAGTGTAGGAGCTTGTTAGATTATTATTTTCATTTTTGTATTATGATATTATTATTGTGGTTTAGCATAAAATCAATAATAATAATAATAATAAAAAGAAACAAGAGCTTAGGTGACTGCCAAATATATATAAACAAAGGAGATATTTTAGAAAGTAAGAGTAGAATATCGAATTGAAGATGCATGATTCATGATTCATACCTCATTGTTGTCTTTATTAATTTGGAGAATACATTACATGATATTGAATGTTACGTTGTCTGGAGATGAAGTTSATATGGCGGGCATTCYACGAAACAATATAGCAGTAGCCAGTAGGGCTTTTATATATTTCTAAAAGGAGCAAGCTCATAACGAACATAGTTGTATTTGTATAGTTGTTTTGTGTCCATTAATTTGTCCTTTGGTTGTTTGTTTGCAAGTATTGACAATATGTATTCTAGTGAAGTAGTGAACCATGGCACATGCATGTTTGTTAGCTTAGTAACACACTTATATCGGCAAATTGTTTTATACAATTCCCCACTAATCTTTCACGCAATGTTTTGATTTTGATTTTTTTTATTATATTATCTTTATTTATAAAAAATAAAAAATATAATAAATTCATTGATTTTTGCTGTCCACCATATTAATACGTGATGGATGGTTGTATATAGGAATATAAAAAATGGTTGTACAATATAGGCGTTAATATATATATTTCATCTTCGCTATTTGTTTAAAGTATGAGGCTGGGCCCACCAACGGCCCATTACTATTTCGACATGTGTGCACCGATTTAGCACTTGGATAAGCCCGGTTGGCTTCACTGGATGTCTTTCTTATCTCAAATGGCTTCTCCTCATTCTTGGTTTCAAACCATTTTATTGTGTTGGCTACATAAACTCTATTACCAAGGTTTTATTCTTGTTGATGCATTGAACAGTTTCTAATTTTGGGTGTAACACAAAACTTGTAACAATCATACTATTTTATTTATTTGGCAAATTTTTAAAGACAAATATCTCAATTAACCCACAATTTCCTTACTTTTTTGGAAACCACTACTCTAATATCCCACCTAATCTACAATTAACTTATTTTACATGGAAAGTGCTAATACAACGGTTACAAATATTACGTTACGGAGGGAGTAGTTAATTTTTTAGCTAGATTCTGACTGAATATGCCATTTTGAGATCACCCATCTGATTTTCAAAAGCAATCCAAAGTCCAACTAATCCGAATTCGAGCTACAATAGCTTAGGCTGGAATAATGAACCGTATATGCAATATGCTACTCCTTTGGTGGTTGCATAAGCTAAGTAATGTTTGATTAAGTAGTGTGGACAAAATGGATAATCAAAAATCAAAATGACGAATCTTCATTCGTGAGGTCTACAGATATTCAACACTCATGGTCCAATGGTCCATGGACTATGATGATATAATTGCACTTCTTTTTAACTGCACACAACTTTATGTTTTGATTAGATATAACCTTTTTGACTTTGTCTCAAAGGATGTTTGCAAATTGCAATAGTTCATAATCTTACCAAATGCAAAAAAACACATGAAGCTCTTTTTCATCTTGTTTTACGAGTAGTTTATGAGATATTGTTAAATCGTTTGAGCTTAATTCATGGTATTACATGAGAGTTGTAGATCTCTTATCAACTACTCATATATATTGGAAAAAAACAGACTAATTGATCCCAAGCAATCTAATCAAAGAGGAGTAGGCAAACAAATAAACTCATATTGATTATTCTCTAACATTCCCAATTCCCATCACAGACACATAGTATTGGAGTAGTAGATGAATATGAAKATAAGAATGTTCCGCGCCGCGACTCGTGTTTCGAGWATTACACCATGTTTACATTCAAGAATARCATCAACAAACCTTAACGCTAGAATAATTAACTTAGTATGTATAATCAAGTTTACATTCAAGGCGACACGACTAGTGTAGTAGTTTTACAWTGCAACGCAAACAATGAGAGAAGAAGAAGCTAAGAAAGCCGCAGAGAGTAGCTTGCTTGTATATGCTACATACACTGACTGGTGTATGCATTGCACGCATAAAAACCTCCGCTCTCAAGTCTTATCTTTTCAAATCAAATCAACTCAACTCAACTCTACTCTACTCTACTCAACTGTTGCCTTTTTCGTTTTCTTTGTCTTCTTCACTCACTCATTCATGAATTTCAAAGCAAGAAAAGAAAACGGTAAAAAAAAAAAATAGAATTGTAGTAGCCTTTTTGTTCAAGTGAAAAAGGRGAGCATTGTAATCAGTACCCACACGAATTTTTCACCCTTGTTCTAACCCTTTTTACCCCCCCAATCCCATGCCTATACCACTCCTACATACAGTACACTCTTTCTTCCTCTTWTCATTTCACTCGTATTATCAATTTGCATGTAAAGCTTTAAGATAAACACCCCGTTTAATGGGATGATATTCTCATCATCACACAAATTAATGGATTACTTTTTGTTTTTAACTAGGGTTGGATCAACCATACCAATATATATTACGGAACATGAACATAAAACCGGACCGATTTGCCGTCTGTAACAAGGAGAGTATATACTCGTACAACATGTAGACATATACCCTACACATTATTATATATATCGTTGATGAGTGATGACAACTTGTTAAAACGATTGATGATAACTCACAAACACCACATATGTAATTGCTATGCTACAGATGTTGTAGCTACTAAACAATCCTGATTTTTATTTTATTTTATTTACTGAAAATGAGAGTGAGTGAGTGAATGAGTAAAATAGTGTGAATGGGGAGGAGGCAGTTAAAACCCAGAGAAAGTCAGTCAACAGGTTGCATTATACGAAGCCTCATTAAACCCGGTGCACTGATTCTCTCGTTTCCTGCATTCACTCTTGACAACGTCAACAACACCCCATTCTATATAATAATATATACTCAAACCTTAATCTTATCATCATTAACCCAGATTATTTAAGCTGCTAATCATTCATCTACATGACTATTATTTTTTTTAAAATCTATCATCTAGATCTAAAAATACAATGATCGAGTAACAATCACAATCGTTGAGGTTTGATTTCATGCAAGACTAAACAACTCAAAAAATAAAAGGAAAATGTTTGTAGATCTGAAGAAAGGGAAAAAAGAGGGAAAGAAACCCTAGGAGAGAGAAAGTCGACGATGATGAATTGATGATGATCGAGTTGAAAAGGTGAAAGGGAAAGTAGATCTGATTAACAAAATCACACGCATGGAAAGACAAATCTAATCCCCATAAAAATCAACAATGATAAGCGAAATGATGATGGATTTGGTAGAACTACAGAAAGTGAGATCTGACTGACATATGCATTTACACAAATCCCCCGAAGAATACTGGAAAAAAAATCATCATAACACAAATGATGAACAAGTCGCAAAAAGGAATTAATTAGTACGAGTAATAAAAATTCAAGAGGGTAATGATGATGAAAACTTTATTCTGAACCACCTTACAGATTCTAAATATGGAGAGAGAGAGAGAGAGAAATAGATAGATATAGATAGGGTCAAAGTAAATCATGATTACACCAATCAAACATACCTCTGCAAAACAAACAAATAAAAATTAAAAAAAAACGAAAAAAGAAGAAGAAAAAGAATATACCTTAGGTTGAGTGTGGGAAGGAAGGTGAGGGAGTGTTTGGGAAGCAGAAAAAATTGGGGGGAATGAAGCCTGGTCCGACGACGAAGGAGAAGAATGAAGGAGGCAAAGCCAAAGAAGGCAGTCCGTCCTCGAGCCAGACAACATTCCCCTCAACTCATATGCTTCCTCACTCCACCATTAAATCAATCCATTATCAGATTCTTTTTATTATTGTGGAATGAGTATTTAAAAACCAAATTGTTATCTGATGATGATGATGGTATTATTTTTAAATACAAAAAGAAGAAGAAAAAAGGACAGTCGCATGAAAATCGCCTTTGTTTAAGGGGGAGGAAGAAGAGAGAGAGAGAGAGAGAGAGAGAGGGGAAGAAGACGAAGAATGGGAAGGAAGAGGGAGATGAGAATGAAGAAGCGGAATGTGAGGGGGGGTGGGTTATAATAACAGCTGGGCCAAGACCAACTGACCTAAATACCCATTTTTTACTTTTTATTTATTTATTTATAACTCATTACTCCCCGTTTCATGATATTTGCTACATTTTTCGTTTGGATCGAGTTTTTTGTGCAAGAGAATAAAATATATATGGATCATTATTTTATGAAATAATTGGGTAAAAAGGTGAGTGTTAGATGACAAAAATAAGGATAAAAGTGGAAGAAAATGGATTGAAAGATGACAAGATCAAAACAAAGTTGTATAAGTTTTCARGGGACCACATAATGATGGCAATGGAACGAATCGTAATCGGATTATGCATAAATCAACTCCGACTCTCCAGAAATTCGGATGTTAATTTTGCCTCCGAATTCGAAACCAACTTTTAATTCGACCATCCGATCCGAATCCGAAATTTAACCCCTTTTAAAAAAAAAAGGATTTTCATCTTTTTTAGTTTCTTTTAAAAATCATGCATAATAATACCTTTCAACAATAACATATCACAAATTCGCAATCTTAATATCAATAAAAAATAATAAAAACCTCGGAATCGGATTATTTATAGGATCCGAATCCGACCCTCTTCCAACGTGGAATCAGATTATTTAAATAAATTTGGAGTCGGATTCTTTTTTATCAACCTCGGACCGGATTATTTCCCTCGAATCGGGACGTACTAGGATTGAATTTAGCCTGATTTGTCATCACTAGGACTACAGGCTTGGAAGAAAAATGTAACAAGTAATTTAAGATAGATGAAATATAATGTAAATATTTTTTTTTAAAAAAAGGAAAAAAGGACAAAAGGAGGACAGTAGAAGCAAAGCTGGGCAGATAGAGTGTGAGGTGAAATGAGGAGAAGAGAGGGCCCCCCTTTCGCCTCGATATGACCACGACCTCCACGGCTCCACCCCTCTCTGACTCTCTTCCTCTCTTTCATCTCATCTCATGCATTCATTTTCATTTATAAACCAAAACACAATTTATTGTTTCATGCTCATTTAATTTATTCAAACATCTTTGGTAACAAAATCCTCTAAAAATGCATTATTACCATCAAATTGTCTCGTTTTATTTCAATTCCAAGGTAGTGATCGTAAGCTAGCAATGTATGTAATACGGTAATAATCAAGCTTAGGAGGATGATGATAATATGATGCTCCGTATTAAACTTATAAAACCACATCTAATTTCAAGTTACGAATTCAAAAAAACTAATTTGCTGCAAACATGCATAATACAATCAACTTGCCACAATCATATAGACGATGCCACTTATTTCTTAGAAGCTCGATTGTACTAAGGCTAACAAAATTCTTTTGGACTTTATATAAACGAATTGGAAGTGGATATAATAAATAAAAAAGAAACATAATACGAAGTACAATCATCCTATTAATATGTCCAGATAGAGTGAAATCTAATCAAATAGAATACGAATCCATCTTTTCAGTTTCTACCACATGTAAAACATTTGACATCAAACCCTACCACAACATGCATCCACCATCATTTATAAATTACTACAATCTAGGGGCAGATCGACACTGAGTTCGTGTGGGTTTATTGAACCCAACGTTTTTACGAAAAAATGGTTTAAAGTAAATTGCGCGCAATTATAATCACTATTTTGCTGCATGGCTTAGTGGTTAAAGCACCTGCTCTTGTTTTTAAGGCGCGCGCAATTATAATGTTTGCGGTTTAATTCAGTTCAAGTTTGATAGATTCGGTCAAAAGAAACATAGCATTAGCTAGCACATATCATTATTTGACACATTTTAGCATCCAATTGCATATTTCATATTCACCACACAAGGGGAAAAAATCACACACACACATAATCCAAATTGTTGTAAAATCAAAACCATTAATGGCAAATGAAAACGGAAAAAACTAGCCAAATACGGTACGGAGTATTATGGTAAGTAAAAAATGATGGTGTGATGACGTTAAAACATAGTCTTAGAATGAAAGAAGCGTGAAAAAAATAGAGAGAAACATAGCAAACCTAGAGATATATAGCACCAGTTGATGAGGGAAGTATGTAGAGCAATGCCGTAACATGTCATTCAGTGTCATTCACTTAATTTTACTCACTTTTTATCCATTTCGTAAGCGGGGAGTGATAGAGTGACTCTAAGGGTTGACAACCCTCCAAATATTAATTTTWRATTATTGGTTAAGAAAACATTAAAATTTTATTTTATAAATAATCTCTCTTATTTAATGCACATATAATAATATTTTATTCTCTCGTACTTTAGAGGGTTGATAACCCTTAAGGTTGCTCAATCATTTTTCTTTCGTAAGCTTTTGTTCAAGTCCACGTGATTTACATTTGACTCTCCCCCCTAATTAATGCGAAATACTTTAATTAATTTACGACAGTCCACTGTAATTTTGATCCAACTAGCTTTTGCTTTCACTGGCCAAGGTCAATGGACCTACTCCTCTTCGGTTTTCTTTGACATTTTTCTCCAAATCCCCATACTACTATACATACCTTTATTATATTCCACAATTCTTTCTCTAATAATTGACCTCCTTTCTCTTTCATCTATCAAACTTATAGGGTTCATTCCATTGATTTCAACCTTTTTTTCCGTCATTCTAATAAGTTCGGATAAATTCAAATAAAGCAGAACATTTGTTCGGTGAAATTAAGTATGTTTTGCAGAAATGAGTTTAGAAAGCGATTACAATGAAACGATTTTTTTACTTGAACAAGATTTGTTCTATAGGATCGATCGTACAAGTGGTTTCTGAGATTATTGATATTGTTAGCTATATTATATTGCTTGACATAATTAACTTTCCAATTTTAGGTTTGATGACTACATTAGACAATTTCACTAGAGTGAAACAATGAAGGTGGACAACACTAATCTCGATGCAATTCAAACAAATACTCCACAAGATGAATACAAATAATTCCAAAGAAGGATATAAAACCTCAATTTGATTTGAAATTATGTAAAGAGAAAAGAAAGCTCAAAGGAAGTAGTCAGATTAATTGGTATGAGAAACCACCAGAAAATTCAAAACAGTCAGTACAAATACACAGAACACAGGCCACAAGGAGTGTTGTAGGAGTAGTAAATGAAAGGGAAGCAAACATTTAAATCAAATGCCATAAAAGAGATGAGAATTGTACTATGATACATAATTTAATGTCATCATAAATTTAATTTTATTCCAAATTTACGACAACAACAAAAATAAATAAATTATAATTTTGAAAAACTATTAAGGAATCAAAGTAAAGAGGTAGCTGCAAAGTGAGTCAGAGGAGTAGTTGGCTTATTTATCTGCCCAATAATAGTAACACTCATTTAATATTGGAATGTTTACACCTAAAAAAAAATTAGGATCAACCGAAATAAATTGTTTAGTTTAGAAAAAGAAAAGCAGAAAACTTTTAGGTGGAATGAAAAGGAGCACCCTCGTAAGGCGAGTGCTTTCTTAACGCCGGCGAAGAAATCAAGAAACAGCCCCATCACCGACACATACCAACTCTTTGGGTCCATGTCCATGGTCCATCCCCCTCTACTTCCATCTTTTTTCTCCGTGTATCGCTAAATTACGTAAGGCGAAGGGGAGCTTAGTTGGTTAGAGTTTTTATCCAAAATTTTGGAAATTTTATTCGTGATCAATTTTTATCGCCATCTTTGTAGTTGACTAGCTCTTTAATCACTCATAAAATAAGTTTTACTCCATAGATATTATTGAGGTTGAGCAGTGTACGAATTGGAATAATATGATATTGTCTTAGTCTATATATGCATGAAAAAAAATCATTCTTTGTAGTGAATTTGTACTAAAACATGTCTTTTAGTTGTTTGGTACGTGAATTGGTGATCGAAATTTTTTGCTAGCCATATTGAAATTTGTAAGTACTAAAGTTCATTGAACTATGTGGTCCTTTATTACAAGCTAATAAGGTCATATAAGATATAACTATATACGAAGTATAAGACAATAAGACATAATTCTAAATATGGTACGGATGTATACCATGTGGTATCTCCTACATATGCCCTATGATTTATTGGTTTCTCTTAATTCCAATTTATTTTATTAATCCCCATTTTGAACTTTATTAAAGAGCATAAAATTCAAATTTATTTAAAATTATAACATAAAAACCTTGATGAAAAGGCATCAATGTACGATGAAATAATAATTGACTAGCGTACGTAAAAGTCACCGCGTATTATGGCAATTGCAAAATATACTTTAATTTATTTATGATTTGATATGTTATAAAGTCGTTCTAAGGCGGATAAACAGTAGTCGATTTATAGTTATAGACTATGTATTATATAATTTATATACCTGAACCTCAACCATAATATATACTCTATCACTTTGTTTACGATGGAAAAAAAGTGGTCAAAATGAAGAGTAGAGTATGCACCTGAAGGGCTGAATTTGCTGAAATATTTATTTGTTTAAAAGGAACTAACCTAACAAGCATGCATATATGCATCATGCACGGATGAAAAAGGAGAAGGTCCAACATCCATGTAAAAGTTGAACGAATGATAATTCGATGATGATGAGTTAGACGAATTGAATGAATGGAGTTATATAATCTGCAAAATTGAGTACGAACATGCAGCATGCAGAATACTATTCAATTCAGCTGTGGCATTGGCGCATAAGCCTACTTGCTCTAGCCTTCTTGGGACCACGATCGATGATGTATGCTTCACTTGTTGTGCAAAATGCAAATGCAAATGCAAATGCAAATGGTTGTGTAAATCAACTGAAAATGATGTTGCATTCTCTTTAGCTTAAATAATTTCTGCATGCACATCATATGAATGCATGGTGTCGATCTCTTGGCTGCACCATGACCTCAAACTTTTGTTTTTCATCTTGTTTTACCTCGTTGGATTTCTAATATAGGGTTTCAGAATAAACTTTGGGGGTGTGCATGACTATTTCCGTTTTGTTTTCGTCTATCGTCACCCCCTTTTAGTTTAGTCAAACACTGGAGTTATTATAAGTATTGAGTCGATATAGACAATTATGGAGTGAGAATATACACTCCTTTTTTTCTATTGTTTACTCTCCGTATAAAACTAGAAAATCATTAGTTGTAGGTCTCATGTGTGTGTGGCATGTTGTAGAAAATTACAATACTTTTTATTTTATATGTTTGTCTTTGGTATCTTTGGAGTATAATTTTCGGGTTCATTGATAGCTAGGCATTCTAAAAGTTTAATTAAACACGTCGTTGCTCCAAGTTAATTTTAAATTGTATCGTTAAGATATATAACATACCAAGATTGAATTCATTTTTTAAAAGCATTCTTTCAAAATTTTATTGTCACCCAAAACGATCCATAAAATTAGAAACGAGATCCACACAAGCCGTGCAGTGTGACTTATTAGAAAAAAGTATCTATGGAAAATTGATAAATTAGGATTACATGCGACATCATATAGATTGAGTCGTACGCTCGTACGCACTGTTAAAGCTATAMCAACAGTTTGGAATTCACTGGAAAATAAACATGGAAGCAAGTGAAGAGGTGTAGACAAGGTAATAGAGCAGTAAATTGACTAGAGAGGAGGACAAAATTTTTTGTGGAGTTTTAAAAAGTCAAGATCAAACGAGGATCTTTATTTTAACTGTTTAGGTGAATGTAACTTTTATAGTCAATTATATTCTTGATATATTACCACATGTTTTTCCTGATAAGTCCATTTTTAGGTTATTATAGATTTTGCATTAAAAATTAAAGGTTACGATATATTCATATATACATGGATTGTGAATTATGAAGTGTTAAACGAAATCCACAAATATTATAAATAAAGTTCATTTCTCGTGTGAAGTATCGTATATATCCTTCCTCTTCTAGTCTTCTCCCCCTCACTAACCACCCAACACCGTCCTTTACACCTCACCCAACACCAGCAGCCGAGGTCAGCTTGATTAACTTTAACCTTCATTATTATCTCATTCTCTTAGTACTCGTAACATAAGACACCCCTAAGGTTATAAAAGTCTTCGGTCAACACTCTAATTAAGTAGGGCTTACAACCTTGAATCTGAGCTGGTTTGTGATTAAAACATCCAGATTGCACAATTCAACTACTAACGGCTACATTCTCTCACTGTTAGAAAGACTAGCATGAAATAAATACTTAAATAATAGGGTCAGGCGGGCAGGGTGACTTGGTCACAGGGTCAGGGACCTCAGGGTGAATAAATGAAGTGTACATCAAAGTGACAAACGGAGAAGACGATTCACGGCTCCTTATTACAATGCAATGCATCAACCCAGTACAGTTTTACCTCGAATTATGCGTGCTTTGTACATATTGTATGTCGTTTCGATTTAGTTATTACACTTAATTTATGTGTGGCCTATACTCCTGGACAAATTTCGGAGAAAAAAGAGATGAAGACAAAAAATAAGAGGATTCATACGAGAGCAAAGAGATAAAAAGATATACTAGTAACAATCCTAGTAATATAAGTACAAATAAAATAAAAATGGCGGAAAGAAACAACACGTTAATGTCAAATCCCCTGCATTTCCCAGCGCAGCTTGTCTAAGCTACGTACTGAGCACTTTGCTCCACACTAGCTAAAGCAAGTTAAATAAAGCTACCTCTAAATAATTAAGTAAATTATAAGTTGTTTACTAACTACTGTCTTATTTTAATTTAATTTATACCTTAATCTCATCATGACCTCTTCATTTCCTTATTTTTTACTTACTACAATGCTCTTTTGTCTCTTTGTTTCTTGTTTGAAGTTTTAAAAGGATTAGATAATAAGATATCAATTACTGTAGTAGTTTAGTACATTCATACATAACCTTAAGCATGTCATGGATTGTCATCTTCCTACTCCGTATCCTCGATCAAGTCCTTTTATAATTAAGTTGTCCTTCATTTCCATAATAAAATAAATTCTCTAAATTCATTTGACATCGGTAAATTCAATCGGGCAAAAATATTTTAATAGTCGGTACCAAACCGGTGGTATAATACAATAATACACTTGCTCTATAGCCGATTAGCCATCATGCAATGTTAGATTCAAAAGTTGCCAACCCGCTACATTGTAAAACATGCACTAGCTTTATGAAGGTGAATTAATCAAAGTGACCAAATAAATCATAGAGAGAGAAAGTCAATGATCACATGAAAGTATGTAAGGTTGTGGTTTTTTTTCGTTGAACATAAAAACTGGTTGAGAAAGGAGGGGGTCTACCTGAGAAAATGGAAAAAATGAAGGGAAAAGGTGAGGCAAAACTATCTATCTTGCTTTATGAATTATGACATTGGAAACTGCAAGTCAATTAGTCCTGGTTTCATAATTCAAATCCTTTTCTGTGTTTGCATAGTGTTTTACTCTCTCTCTCTCTCTACTTTTTTTGTATGATTTCGAGGGAGAAACATACTATGAATTTTGGAAATCCAACTTTAATCTACCATTTTGTTGAATTTTGGAAATTCAACTTTGATCAATTACAGCATTTGTAAACTAACTTCATTTGAATTTCATTCCATGCATAATTGTCGTAAGATAGAGTCGTATGTCTAATGAAAGGTCCCTTTACGTTTAGTTGGTGTAAAACCAKCTTTGTTGATACGGAGTGGTGATAAGGGTCAATGGTAAAATGTGAGCTTTTTAATTTGTCAAAAAAAACTTGGTAGGTTTAGTCACGGTTATATTATATATATGATTATCTTTTAATGTCGTAAAATTGAAATTGGTACATAGGGATTTTATTTTGGAGGAAATGGATAGTCCAATCTATATAAATCGCATTACTAAAGTGCAACAAAAACAAATTTACAATGAAAATTGAATTTCGTACTTGTGCTAAATTAGTTTTGTAGTCTCGTATCGTACTAAATATTATTGTAAATTGTAATCTAGGAAGATAGGAAATCGAATATCTTCATAAAATTCTAATACAACCAATATGGGTTTGTTTTGTATCAATTGACAACAAATGAGACCACAATTGTGAATTAAGATTTGAACTCAAAAAAATAATATTCTCTTTATTTTGCACGAATCGATGGAGTAGAGATTGTAAGCATCTACAATAAGGCATTTGTCACGGATTTGTTTTTGGGGTTTGAGTTTGATTGTCTCGAACCCTTATTGTGGGTGGTAGTTGATGGGTTTTGAACGTTGACGATGAATATGAAAAATAGTAAGTGATTGTATTGGGAGGGAATTTAAATGGATATAAGTGTAAAATAAATCAAATTAGGTAAAATTTATACTTGTCTAGTTTTCATTTAAAGATAAATAGTTACATATTATTTGGGCACATTAGTAAGAATTTGCGTGCCAGAAAAAAAAACTGATGTCCAAGTCCAAATCTTCTGTCTGAATTTGGGCTTTACTCTAATAAGCATTTCCCATCAACGGCCTTTTTTCTCCACTTGATATTGAACCCAGCCCCACCCCATTATACTCAAAATGTTAAAAATAAACCCCAGACTTTGTCTAGTAAGTCTTTGAACAGGAAAAAAGTTTTTTGTAAGGAAAATCTATTCATTAATGAAAATCATACGACATTTTGGTTTTGCACTGGAGCGTTAAAATAGGGATCCGCCCCATCCCCGTCCAAATGGATCTTAGTTTAGCGGGTGATGGGTGGGATGGATGAAATCATACCGGCACGGTGATGGACAGAGGTGATTTTATGTGTATCCCTGCCCGATTCCCAACCATCTGTCTCAGCGTAATGGTAAAATTATAAATAATATATAATGCTAACATTAAATATTATTTTATAACCATAATAATGAATAATTTGTCAAGTCTTTTTAATTAGTTTTTTTTTTGGGTTATATGTTTTTAGTATCTTAAAACATTTAAATAGACATAAGTAATTTTTGACGGTTTTTAAGTGGATTTGGTGAAAGTAGATATCCAAGGTAAGTGGTTTGGGGAAATTACACTTTATTTTAGTGGGGCTGATGGGAAAGTTTTCAACGCCGCGGTACTGGGGAAGGGGAGAAAAAATGAGGTGGGAGATGGGATGGAAAAGCGACATCTGCCGCGCCTGCTCATTGAGAAGCCATATGACTTCTCATGAAAATCAAAAACAACAGAATACAAGGAAACAAGATGAGATGGGAAAAAATGGGAGATTATTGAGGAAAATTCCCAAAAATTAAGTGTCACATTTTTTGTTTATATCTTTCCTACAAGAACTCTACAAATATTATTAAAAGACATGCCAAAGGCTTATGATCATAATGTGCCGCATAATATGATTTGTTGGTCTGTCGATTTTGCATTGGATCGATCACAACTCACAGCAGAGATTGAAGCTTGAGTGATATCGGCCGGCTGACCCTTGGGCTTGACTCGTTGCATGACCCGGCCATATGAAGTAGGCTATATGATCGCCGAGCAAATTTGCATTTCTGAAAAAAATGTTCATGTCCGAAAAACAAGTTTTATTTTCAGAAGTAAACATTGACATTTGAAAATTAACATTGTTCATATTGAGATGACATTTCTAGTTTCGAAAATGACATTTGTCCAGGACCATTGATTCCGGACCATAGTTAGAATTGCGCCGATATGACTCTTTTCCCTTCGCCAGGCGGACCAAGCCCGGCCGTTACATCTAGGTTAGAGTTCTCCCAAAACTTAAGTCCGCGCCTATGCCATTGAAGTTTGACACTTAACAAACATCTACGATAGATCTAGCCATGTCCCAAATCTATGTAGGATGATTAATGATAAAACCATTTAGCGAGCGAAGCGAGTGGCGACGATGAAGAGATGACGCTATATCTATGTAAATTAAACCTAGCTAGATAGCCAAAGATCGAGTTTTCAGCATCATGAACATGAATTTAGCGATGTTAAAAGATGATTAAGTGTCAACCTCATTACACCAGCAACTTTTTGCAATATTTTTGTTTTCATCCTGATTCTCAGTGTTTGCTGGAATGTAATATTCATGAAGGGAATTATTTCAACTGACAACTGTCCTTCGCAAACTTAATTCTACGTTTCAATCCCTTCGCTTAGCTTGCTTGCTGCCTTGCTATGTGCCGGTTTTCACTCTTCCATCTTTCTAATCTTTGTTAATTTGGATAACCTTATCTTAATATGCTTAACCAAAATAGATTTCATTAATAAATCAAATCAGATTATAATTTATGTTGGTCCCTTGTATTTTTCACTTGATTAATCATCATCAATTACAGTCATATTCTCAATAATACTTCGTTTATCATTGCATCAATAACAATACCACTGTTTTTTWCGAATGCAAGAGACATGAAAACCGATGTATACKTCTTATTTGCTAACACAATAKTTAATTATTTTTTCTGAAATTGTTTTGTGAGAGGYAAAAAATAYTAAGTTTGTTCTTTTCAATTTGAACTGAACTTATATGAACTTATTTTTTCTGAAAATAACTAAAATAAGTTGAACAGAATAGATCCTATATATGTCAACATATTTTTCGTTTGCTTACGTTGTTAGCGGTAATTGTAGATGAATAATGATCTCGACTTATATCAACCGTCGTAATAGTCAAGGTTAATATAGAAATAAGTCATATTTGGACATTATTATCAATCCTTATTTCAACAATCGAAAGACAGCCCGATTGTCCACAATAAAGTCAGCACTCTACGCAAACACTAAACACCTAACCTAATGCGGGCTATGCCAAAGATGTATCCACTGATTTAGTATGGAATAGCCAAGTAGCGGAATAGGTATATATTTTTTTAATTATTTTTTTTCGTGTATCACCCGATTCARTTATTTGGCTAATTCGGATTCATGGATCACTTGGTCAGGTTCTAGTCCRCTCCCAATTGTTATTGTGGGAGATCAAATACGGGTTCTCCCTAGCTAATGCAGTCTCAATCATTATTACACCAACAATCAATTGGTAGCAGAAAAGGTTTGTGAACAATAATGCATCAATGTATTTAAAATTATTTAATATATATTGAAGTATAAGTAGAAGATCTTGAGAGTGATTGATGAATAACTCAATTGGTAAGAGCATCTCTCCCTGTTTCAGGAGATCGATTCTCATCCGTTGTGACTTTCTAAACACATAAAAATAAAATCACTAGAAGATCTTCAATCTAATGAAACTTCTTATCACTTGCATATAACAATGAAACATATTCTAAAGGATGGAGGTCAGGGTAATGGTTAATCGAAACCGTGATATTCCATAATATATCAACTAATTAAATGTGATTGTATTACCTAGTGCATTCTTTGGATCATCTAATTAAAAGTTCTTCAATTATTTAATTTACTTTTAGCAAAAATAAGTTTCGATATTCAAAATTTCAGATCTTTCTCTCACAAAATAAGTTTCGTACTATAGTTCATTATGAAATGTATAACTTATACATACTACGGAAATTTTCACCCTTTAAGCTCATAATGTATACAATAATTCGAAACGAAAAAAATATATCTATACAATAATGTATGTCTTCGAGTTATAATGATAATAATCCGTACTTGTGAGTGGTGATGATCTAATGACAAACTTAAATAACCCCAATATTGCATGGSGAAGCCTAAACCAAGACAATTAATAGTGTAATTAGCGATAGCTCATAATTAAAAATCGTAGCTTAGCTTGAATGTCGAAGAAAAAGAAAGAAGGCGCCGTCACTAATGCAACATTGTCAATAACACTACTTATAGTCTTACAATTGATTAYGATATTTAGCTGAATAATTAAATATATTATTATTAACAAATAATATACTAATGACACCTCTAATCTAAACCATCCATTTGCCACCATCTCACACAAAGTTTACGTGAAAACACTCCCCTCAGAAGATTTTGACAATATTATTATTATTATTATTATTATTTCGATCTTGTTAACGGACGTTCTCGGGACGTTGGCTAAGTATTAAATAAATTTCCTAAAATCATTTAAATATTTGATTGCATGCGAAAATCACTTATCAATCAATATAATATATATTTAGATTCGCTATTTTTTTACCTTTTTATACTCTTAACAAACGCCCCTGTGACGTTCTTTAGATTTTGCCTTATTATTTTAATCGATCAAACATACACCTGACACATGTTCTTAAAGATTCCTTAAACTTTTTTATTTTAATCAAAAGGTCTTCCTTCAAATCCACACCCTCCGATTGGCTAATCTTAATTTGGTTTATTTTAGGCAACGGATTAATTAGTTTAATCAGAGATCTTAATCTCTCTTTAATTTAATTCATTCATTTAAAAGTATGGAGTAGACTACAGTGTGTTTGACAAGATCACAGATCCACAGATCGCACACCACGTGTCACGCCGACACGAGATCTCATAGGTCCTTGACAAAGAAGGTTTAATGAGACATGCGTACAATTCATCAGGTGGCGCCCACATGCCCGATTTTTATTTCAAGATCCTCACTCCTCCGTCATGACACGTGTACGAAGAAGTCTACAAGTGCCATACTGCTATGTAATTGGATCCATGGATTTGGCGCCACGTCACTCGCTGGGCCCCCCTATTTTATGAATAATTTTTATAAAAAAAGGGAAAACGACAAGAGTAGGAGATACAATGCATTGAGCTGCACATGTGTCAAACAAGTGTTGGACGATGCCTGACAGGTTGACAGACACGCGTCCCGAGGCAGGCTGTGACGATGATCTGTAGATCTGGTTGCTGTTCCTCTGATCTTAATTATTGTCATTAGTGTTTTTATTTCATGTGATTATTATTGATTGATAATCATAGGTTACAGASTAATTAAGTATTCTACGTTGTATTAATTAAGTGATTAACTTGGATGTGTGATGATATACTTGCGTGGTCAAAGTTTAAGGTTACGAAAGTGATCSAGTGGTGCTTCACRCTTCATTCCTTCAAACACCAGCAACCACATCCTTTTTTTTTRTCTTTCTAAATTTATAATTTCAATTATTCCAGCGCTATTATTGCGGAATTTCTATTCCCTATCTTATGTCGCATCYATAAATTATTATGTGCAACCGTTTGTTTCGTATAATCACTATTACACTTCCACCCAAATTGTCCTTGAATATAAATGTACAAAGACGACGGTTGTTTTTTTTGGTATACCACTTATTCATCCGTATTTTTTATAAAAAAAAAAAATCGAATTTGAGTATCGTTTGTGTAGTTAGATTTCAGTTTTCTCTCAATTGTTGTTGCGGGAGATTGAACCCATGCTCTTCCTATTAATATAGTCTCAATCGCCAGTAGACCAACAATCAATTGGTAAAGATTGTGGCTATGAGTTTATGACTTATGATGTAACATTCACTATTAGACAATAGACTCAATACTATTTGACTACTGTCGAAACTCAATGATTTTGCTAATAACAATTCCAAAGCAAAAGATGGTGCACTTAATATGAAGACAAGCAACAAGCCAACAACAGTCTTCAAGTCTATATACTCTGTATAATTGATTACTATGCGAGTAACAAGGCTAGTTGGACAATGGGCATGCATAAAGAAAACAGATTTAATTACTTGAACACAATAATACAATAAACAAGACAAGTTTTATCAAAACCTAATTCATGTTTATCCTCCCTTTACCCCTTTAGCACCAACGATAATTATATTACTAGCTTTATGTAAAATTACTTATCGAATATGATAAATATAAGTATCATTATAMATTTATAGACATTTGCTAACCCAAAGTTAGTAGATAATTCGAAAAAGTCAGGCAAGATCTCATTTGATTCAGAAAGATAATACGAATCTTGAAGGAATATCTCATACAAAATTATTATTTGGACAATATGGGTTGTGAGTCTTGTGACAACTTGCAAAATTAAGCAGCAAGCTATGACAGCATGATAAAGTAACATATATAAGGTAACATAAGGTCCAAGAATATATATAAATTATATAATACAAACTTTAGCATATACTAACTTATTTATATCATGGCCTAATAAAATTAGCTTGTTTCAATTCACATCCGCAGCAACCTTATCACCTGAACACGACATACCTTTCAACAACTCAAAGTCTATGAACATAAACCAACTTGTTCGGTTTATATTGGCCGAAATGAAAACTTGCAAGAGAGTATTCCAAACAAGCAAAACGATACTTCTCTTTTGTTCTCAACTTATTATTCTTAAAAAATAACTTTATTTCTTGCTCTAATTTAGTCGAAGAAATGTTAGTTTTAAAAATTATACATAATAACCGAGTTTTACCTTTTTATTTAACCTAGAGGAGAAAGAATAATGAATCAGGACTTACAAGTTTAAAATTAACTCACTCGATTAGTTTTTATTTATATATCGAATTTGAAGTAAACATGAAGAAAATATGTATCTATCAATAGTCAATTAACCAGCAGCAGGCACAGCGATTAAAACGTGGATTAGTTTATTACTCAAAGGGAAAACCCTTAAAAAAGGGGGGAAAATCAAAAAAAAAAAAAAAAAGAAAAAAGTTATAGATGAAGAATATGGAAAACTTTTACAAGGCACTAGAAGAAAAGGTATACACGTTACCATATCTTATTGGGCTTTCAACATTTATAAAAATGAAGGTCATGGTAATATAAAAAACATGAATGAATGTACCATCTAAAAACCAACTAATACTCCCAAGTAAACACTCCATCTTCCATTATTATTAATTTTTATACAACAATATTACGAGTATAATAATCCCAGTTTTTTTTTTTGTTGTTATGTTTTTCTTATAGTACAAATACATGGTTTTATAAAATTTCAGGAGATTTCTGGGAATTAACCTACTACATACTCTGCTGCTGTTGCACATATATACAAAGCATAATAAATATATAGAGCAAATATGATGTTTGATGAAGGAGATTACTGCTACTCGCCTTCTGAGGTGTTTAGTTGCATAAACTCATCACTCCCGAATTCGAGGAAGTCGAAGATGATGAACAAGAGAAGGTTCACTGATGAGCAGGTGAAGTCACTCGAGTCCATTTTTGAGAACGAGACTAAACTCGACCCTAAGAAGAAGGTTCAGGTGGCTCGTGAGCTTGGCTTGCAACCCCGCCAGGTTGCCATCTGGTTCCAAAACAAGCGTGCTCGTTACAAGTCTAAGCAGCTCGAGAAGGATTATACCACCTTGAGGTCCAACTATAACGCCCTCGCTAAGCGGTTCGAAGACCTTAAGAAGGAGAAGCAATCTCTCGCTATCCAGGTACTTAACTACTTACGTGTTAGTTTGTTCTTTTCAACTTATTTTTGCTTACCAGAACTTGCTCGATGCAGTTCTGTAAGCAATTTAATGTTTTGTCGTACTAATATGAACAAAATTGTGCAGCTTGAAGAATTGAAAAAACTAGTACCAGAGAAAGACAGGAATGAAAGTGAGCAAGAAGAAGATGAAAGATTATCAGAGAGTGAGAACAACAACGACGACAACAAGAAGAGTAGTGAAGAGTGCGAAGTAAAACCGGCGTTATCACTAGAAGGGTCGGAGTACGGGGCTTGCAGCATGTTATCAGACGAGGGATCAAGCGAAAACACAAATTACTTTGGGATGGAAGACGAAGCGGGAATATTAACAATGGTGCAGACAGTTGATGGTTCGTTAACATCAGGTGGTGAAGGTTGGGATGACCTTCATCCTGAGGGTCTGTTTGATCAAGCAGTTGATAGTTGTCAATGGTGGGACTTTTGGTCATGTCCCGAATAGTCGATTCAGATAAGTTCGATTCAGATAAGTTCGGGTTTAATAATTTTGGGGTGGTATTAATATTAATAATAATAATAATTGATTTGAATTGGTTTCGAGATAAGGTTGTGTACATCTGAACCTCGAACCTCGAACCTCTACATACCTATGTAAGGTACCCTACCACCGCGGCGCGATTCATACTTAGTGCTAGAATGTACTTGTTCGATCGATCTTGATGTTGTTGTACATTATTGTAAGCATTATTGTTATGCTAGGGAATTAAATGGGGTGTTACGTTGCTAAAGTAGTGGGATCGTTTTTCAAACGGATCATCCAGTTGTTGGATGGTGCAGATGAAAACGTTGGTAGTTTAGTGAATTAGCTAGGCTCGCTCTTAGCAGCGCACCTTCCATATGTACATAATCTTAAACATATAGAGGCACCAAGTCATGAATAAAATGAGTAGGGATCGGAAAATTGAGAAGGCGAATAATACGTAGCACTTAGCTAGAGCCTAGAGATGGAAGCTAATGCCGAATTGATCATTCATGTAACGCGATATATAGCTTTAAATTCGATCAATACGACACAAGCTTTCCCTTATATAAGTATATGTATTTCTTTAAGTTCAAAATAGTTTTTCAGTTAGAGTTATTTCGCCATTATTTTTATGTTAAAATCGATCGAACAATTACTTATGTGTTCAAATTGAATAGCTAGATACAAGTTCTTAGTTTCTCTTTTTTGCCATTTATTATAGCAAAGACATGATATATGATATATCATACATACGTGTGATTAATTATAGGTCTATAATATTAATCAACTTTTAGAAAACCGAAAGCGGAGCATCCTAGTCTATTCGCCACATAAAGATGAGTAGCTAATAAACAAAGTAGTATCAGAGTAGTGGAAGCAATAACCTGATCATGTACATAAATCAACAAATTGGGAACAAGTTATAGGATGGGGGGAGTCAAGAGAAACAACACCTTTATAGCAAGGACATTATATAAGAGATCTAGATCAGATGATATATAACATCGGTTAGGATCTAATCTAAAACCGAGATGTGATTAAAAAACAATTAAAATGACAAGTGTGTAAACATATACAAAAAAATTCATGTATACGTGGATCCATTTTTTATGAAATTTACAATAATGTTAGTATATTTGCTTCTTATACACATTTCAGTTTTAAATTAGGATCGAAATTACTAGGAAGTACTATTATAAATTAAAACCACAATTGTATTATTAAGGACAATTGCACCCTTCAAATCAACCACTCATTCTGAAGTGACCAACCCACCAAGTCATGCCATACATAACCTACAAAGAAAAAGGGGGCTAGAAACAATGGTACTGAAAAAACACAACTCACATCTTTTTTTCCCATCAAATTAAAAGTTTCAAAAAAAGACAGACTTTATAAAGTAACGATGAATTAACAATCTAAAGTCTATGTTATCTCATCTTCTAAAATAATATGCATCAATTAGATTTGCAAATCTTTACATCTTTTTAAACGACATAACAATTGCTAAACAATGTCATAGAATTTGTTGTGTTCGTTTAAATAATTTATTTCATTGACTTTTTTTGATTTTATTAAAGTTGTTCTAGTTGTAAATTGACAGCTTATTATATCAATTTACTGAAATTTACATGAACTAATTATTATTCTGTATAAAAAGATTAGTTAAATATAACATATATATATATATAATATTAATTAGAAAACTAATTCCTCATATTACACATTTACACCAATTATATGTTACAAAATGAATGAATGGTTGCATTAATAAGATCAACCTTGTCACGTGAAARGAAGATGGAGAAATGTCGTTAAATGATCAAWTTTTTTTTAAATGGGTTTTGATTATACGCAACCTTAAGAGCGTACTAGAAACARTGATGATAATGATGAATTGATGAGTTGTTCGGTGATTTGAAATTATTCTATGCTTCATTTTTTCCAACCTAAGTTTAATTTCTTATGATCAATCATTATATTTGCGTATATTCTTTCCTTTACAACAAAGTCTTATTCCACAGAAGTTTGATTAGGGAGGGTGTATTTGAGAATCTATCTCAAACAATTATATCCTACCCTAAGGAATCAAAGTCGTATGTAGTAATATATTATTATTGGGATTAAAAGGTAAGGTAAGGGAATTCTACACTCCCAAGCAATTAGAGTGACCTTAACTTGTTGTGATTGTGGGTAGTATTCAATGTCCAACACTAACAAGCAATCTTTGTATGTAAGTAAATTATTGCAATTCTACATTTATAGATACAATTTCTAGAAACCATACATATATAGTCATGAAATTCAAGGGAAGGAAACAAAAAATTGAGAATGACATAACAAGCTAAGGTCCACCTCTAATCCTCTATCCAAAACTATGGAAAAATCAAGGACTATAAATATATTCACACAATCATAACCATTCCTTTCACAAACTACCCATAATTTTATGATCAACGCACTATTTCGTTCTTGGCAAAGTCTTAGGTGCATTGGGTGAACGATAAATTTGKTGTGCATCAAAATAGAGTGACTCTTTTYGTATACAAGAACTTGTGTTCTTTCTTTCATTTCTTTTTTGGAGTGTCTTTCTTATCCGATCTTCAATAATATTACTACATTTACTTTTCTAGTTTACACAATTTTATCAAGTAATTGTACATATACTATCTACCCATGCCATTTTACAAAACAAAGGAACATCGCAGAGCCCCTTGAAAATCGATCAATAGATTTAWTTACAAGTCATTATTGAGAGTGAGGGATAGTTCAAGTGGTTAAAACTTTCTTCTCGCTTCAAGGAGGTCCTGGGATTAAATTTTCATCCTCACCCTTGTCACTCTCTTAGCGGGAAAAAAAATTAATTTACYAGCCATTATTATATGTGTATTAACTAACACAAAATTCAAGAACGCTAATGGTATGAATGTATGATAAATACCTTGCTTCTTAAGTCATAAGGCCATCGCACATAATAGCTTTATAGTTAGGGAATTTATGAACCAATGTGACGTTGAATACTTGTAGTTTCATAATGAAGAAACATGCAAACAGGACAGTTTGGCCGAGTGGTCTAAGGCGCCAGATTTAGGCTCTGGTCCGAAAGGGCGTGGGTTCAAATCCCACAGCTGTCATTTTTTAAGAATTTGCCGAAGTGTTATTTTCATTTTACTTTTTTAAGTGGCAAAACCACGCTTATATATTACTCATCTCTCCAATTTTTATCTTAACAAAAACTCAAGTGAAGATGGAAAAACATTTAAAACATGATTCATTAAATCGAAAGAAATCAGAGAAAGCTCAATTGCAAAGAATGAGGCTGTATTAGACTTAATTGAACTGAAAATAAATTGAWGTAAACATGCRTTCAGTATCGCAATATGTGAATTTTGATTGCAACTTTCAACCATAAGTATCTAAAGAAGTTTTTTTTGACGAGATGTATCTAAAGAAGTTTAAGAGTAGCAAGTTACCAGTTAATATAAYCCAATAATAGCAATAATAAGCCATTTAAAGTTATTGGTAAGGGTGTAAAGGCYTAAGGCACCTTAAGAATTAAGATACTTAAATTAGGGTTAGAATGTTAACACAAGTTTCATGAAATATTAAGGTGATGGGTGAAAATTCTCCACCGAAATTCGACCCATCACTCGCCATTGATCTGTTTAAATCGAATTTTTCATCCGTCCAATAAAGCAWGTGGAGCGAATAAACGGGTTGTTTATTAGATATTTCTATCTCTACTTGAGGCTTCTTTAGTATAAGTTGATGTAATATCATGGCTTGACAAAGTTTAAAGGTGGTCAATGATTTCGTTTACAGAGTTACAAAATGTCTTGGCTACATCTACGATCTACCCATTGGTTAATCTAGGCACTACTAATTAAATTATTAAAATTATTATTAAGTTAAGTGACGGGTTCCCCTATTACTACATTTTACCCCCCATAATTTAAGGTTAATAATTTACCCGGTGGGGAAACAAAGTTTTTCCCGTTAAAAAATAATCATGTCTTGTCAAAGAGCTTTACTTAACGAGGTTGTTTGTTTACAGTTGACTGAATCTCCATTCAGCGTGAGTGCACAACTCAGTTGGCCACTTTGTTACTCGGTAGAATAGCCCATCATGATGTTTTGGGCCGACCCAATACCCATTCAAAAAGAGTCGTCGTTATCGGTGGTCCAAATTCTGACAACACGAGCCCAATAAACCCGACTTTTTAATACGAAAGTGACAGAAAGTTGCAAACACTCAAACAGCGGTAGCAGAAACCAGAAACACAGTGCCAAAAAGCAACAAAGAAAAAAGAAGAAAAAGTGATGAACAACAACAACAACAACAACAACAACACCACCATCAATGTATGTTCATCATCAGATTCAGCAACACAATACTACCACACATCAATCCCAAGAAAAGCCGTTTACATTCTAGTGTGTCTGTTCTTTATTGGTTTCGGCGTTTCACTCTTCATTCTCATCGAAGTTCGCAATGCCTTCTTCTTCGTTTGCTGTCTCTTTATCACCGCCATTGTTGTTGCTTTGCTTCTTTGGAATGCTKTCTGCTTTCTCCGTAACAACTCACTCTTTCTCTTCCTTCGCTCTTTTCCTGATTCCGACCTCCGCTTCGCTTCTCATGGTCAGCTCGTCAAAATTTCTGGGGTATTCTTTTCTCTTCCTTCTTTCTTTCTTTTCCTTATTGATATTGCATTTGACTATTTGTATTGTCAATTCAATCTATACATTGCTAAATATCTTCAAGTGCAGTAGCATATGTTCGTTATACGATTGCTAATTGTCCATTTGTGATTGTTTGCAGTATATAATAATGTAATTAGAAATACTACCTTGTTTCGTGCAAGTATGGTAACTGGCGCATTTCTTCAATTGAATTTATGGGTTKATYGTTTCTGCACTTGTTTTRCACAATGTAATTTTGAATTGAAAGTTTGATGATAAATGGGGTGGTTGAATTTAAACTGCAATGTGAATCTCATGATTAGCTAGGTTGTTGAAAGTACTGATGGTGGTGGTTATGTTCATGTTAGCCAGTCTCGTGCGGTGATGTTTCATTGGATTCGGCATACGAAAGGGTTGCTAAATGCGTATACACATCAACTCTTCTGTATGAGTATGCAGGGATTGGCTTCAAGGCATGGACTGCCGAAGAATCCTGCTCTCGCTGGAGATTAGCCTACTCGGAGGTACATCCATTTTTTGTTGAACTTTTGAGCAATGTAGACAATTTCAATGTTTCCAAATGCGTGGGAGTGAGGAACTATCATGTGAATTTCATAAATACACAAGTTGTATTCCTCACAGAATACTGCATCACTCATTGTCAGTGACCTCGGCTCGCATTTCTTGGGATAAATTATCCATGAACTTGCTTAATTATTTGATTGGGAGGTTTGTCATATTTCTCTACCCTTCTTTGGCAACCGGTGTTGTTTGTTCGATTCGTTGATAACAAGATTATGATCAAAATCTTGTACTTCCCCGATCACACCTTAAAAAGGAACGGAGGAAGTACTTTTTGGCGAATGCCAATAATTCAATCTTCATCCTGTAAYACAGAATTGGATTAGCTATTCACAGCTCAAATTCATTCTCCCACAAGCTTTCMTAGGGGAACTTGCTGCTATAGCTGAAAACCTTGAGCCGGAATAATGAGCAATTGGCACTGTCAGTCTATCACAGTTCATGGATGAAATTATCATCAATTAATCAATGTATAGTAGATTCTGATGGTACCAACTGACGTCAGAATGGTTATAAATGCGGCTTTGTTAAGAAGACTCCA
Organism: Bassia scoparia; assembly: GCA_008642245.1. NCBI lineage: Eukaryota > Viridiplantae > Streptophyta > Magnoliopsida > Caryophyllales > Amaranthaceae > Bassia > Bassia scoparia. The sequence continues at coordinate 36,469 of SNQN01000062.1, read as the reverse complement.
TTCATGCTAAGCTATAAGCCTATAACAATTTGTTCTGCTACTTTGCACTAAAAAGAACTCTCATATGRTGCCTGTTAAAATAAACATTCCTTCATTCCTATTTTAGCTATTGTTTGTCTATCTAGTGGTTCTAGTCTGTCGATTTGTTCGACTGAATTGGACTAAACTGAAGTTGTGTGAACTTATTGCAGTTGTGAATTTAACAATGTGAATGGTTCCTTTGGCAGAGGCTCTCTACAGACTTCTACATTTCCGATAAGAAATCTGGCATTCGAGCTTTAGTAAAAGCTGGATGCGGATGTAGACTCATTCCCCTCATTGTCGAGAGCAGGCTCGTGTGTACAAGGAGAAACAGAAGTTTATCCCCGAACTTGACCAAATGGCTGACAGACAGAAAGCTTTCGACCAATCCTAGGGTGATCCGCCTTGAAGAAGGGTAATCCCTCATTCTCCTGCTTCCCTTTCCTGAACTGAGTATGATTCGATCTGACTGCAGTGCTTAAAGAACTCTACCTGCTTGTTATTATTATCAGCTGTKTAAAAGAAGGTGACAGTGCAACCGTGATGGGCATGTTGCATAAAGTTGGTGATGATATTGCAACGATTGTTCAGCCACCTGAGCTAATCTCRACCGGCTGTCTGTGGCAAAGACTTTTATATCCTGTCGATTTCGARGGCCTGCTACTTGGGATCCCCTGATGTCACTCACTCTTCTAATACGTGATGACTTAAAAATACATACTGCATGAAATTTGACTCCTGTTTTTGCAAGTCATGACGAAGGAGTAGGATTTTATAACTAAAGTTTAGTGATAGTATGTAAGCAAGATCTGCAGATATAATTAAATTGAGTAAGATCACAATTTGCACTTTCTTCTGAATGTGACATAAACACATAAACTATAGTAAGATAGTATCAATCTCAACCTYCTGTTAACATATTTCATGATTGCAACCTGCTGTTATTTAATTATGATAATGAATGGTTAAGTGCTTAAGCTCATGCCATGTCAATACGATCTTAGGACACATGGCGAGTTTTCGCAGCCCTTTCTCCAACCCTACTGCCTGGACAGGGATGGATTTTGTAAATCTTAGTCATGTACAGTATACTCATATGACATATCATCATATGCTTGAAGAGATCAAGTATGTCACTAGAAAATAAGTAAAATATATTTGGTTCTAGTATTGTTGAAACTTGAAAGGGATTAGCCTTCAATTGATAATATATACAACTAGAATATCTATGATGTACAAATTATTAAAAATTTCGAAAAATGGCCATATTATGCGTGACTGTGTCATAGAGTGTATGGAAAGCAAACTAAATGGACAACATACCTTAATTCTATATGTGGATCACTGTACTTACAATAATTTTACAAGCATAATTGCAACTTTTGCAAGAATATGAGTAATGAATAGTATGCGTTATGTATGCTACTTTATTTAATTAATTAATGGAAAATGTTATTCGAAGTCGTATTTTTAGCAAACTTGCGTTATTACCCTTGCCCAAAAATATACTCACCACCATTTCACCACCTCGCGACTGTCATGTCACCTACACTAGGCGGCTCAGCCATGGGTGTCTTACCTAGTTTGGGCGCCATTTATTATTTGAAGTTACAAAGCCATCAGGCGCCCAAACCAGGCGAGGCAGCCATTGATAAGTCGCCTAGGTTAAATGCCTGATAGTAAAAAAAATTACAAAGGACTTGTTGCTAGTGGTGCTACGGTGGCCTGGTGGTGGTTGCGTGGCTGGCAGTTGGCGGGTGAGGATGCTGATGACTTGTTGTTGGTGTTGGGTGGTTAGGGAAGGGCCGAGAGAAGAGGAAGGACAAGTTTGAAATTTTCTCGAAAAATGCGACTTTATTTTTAGTCATTTGTGACTTCAAATATCATTTCAATTAATTAATTTGTAAGAATCTTGAGATGTGYTGTGACCAACAATCAAAGATCGAATCACTTGTATATTAGTGACCTTTATTTTGGCTCGCTAAACACAATAAAGATGTAAAGAATAAGGTCTATCTCTATAAAGATTGGAATGAATTTTCGTTACCTATTTGCGAGGGAATTTAGTAAGAAAAATTCCAATACAAAAGTACATACCAAGTACACTATTATTTCAATTCATTAGCAGTATAGTTATTCGATATCTTCCTGCCAATCTAATGGGATCATGTCCTTTGAAGTGGAGTGACGCATACCATTAATTATTGAGTTGTGACCTAATTAACATGATTGTGAATCTTATAACCTAAGTTASTTCGTATTAAGCTAATCTAGTATGGTTGTAATACTAAATAAACCAATTGGGCCAATTGTACAAAACCTGAATATGTTTTTATGACCAAATTGACCAGATCAGAACATGTCTAATTTTAAAATTCGTAGCATTGCAAATTTGCACTTTGCATCCATCTTTTTTTCAGTCAAAAAGGGGAAAAATAAAATAAATAAATAAATAAATCAATAAAATAAAAATAAATAAAATAAATTAAATAAATTATAAATAAATAAATAAATAAATAAATAATAAATAAATAAAAATAAAAAATAAATAAATAAAATAAATAAATCAAATAAACTAAATAAATAAATAAATTAAATAAATAAATAAAAAAATAAAAATAAAATAAATAAATAATAATCAAAATAAGATAAATAAATAAATAAATAAATAGGGAAGAAGCTTTTCCAATTACTACGAGCAAAAACAGAAGTTGAATTTTGACATCGTGGGTTCACCTGTCTCTTTAAACCAAGCAAAGGTCAGAAATTCGAATCTGGTCGTTGAAATTAAAAATATCATCGGTTAGCCCTTTACCCTTTAAGTGAATACCCGAGTGAGAGATTAATTGCTATGTTGACGGTGGATACCTGATTGTCCCAAAATAAAAATAAAAAATAATTACAAGCAAAGGATCGGGATTAAATGACCACATTATAGCACTTAAACTTAAGAAAGTGACCACCAATAATTGATGCCCTAAAAAAAGTGAAACCATATCCTTAACCTTGAGTTCCAAATCACTTATGAGTACTGAATCTATTCCATTCATACATCATTATTCTCAATTCTAAATAATTGCAACACTTAGTGTTGGGCTCAATTTTTAATATGTTCTAATTTCATTTTCAAGAACTATTATCAACACATTTAAATATTACTCCATCGTTTTTTTTTAGTGTTTCGATTTATTTTTCACATTTGTCAATATAAAATTTCAATAATACTTATACCGAGTATCTAATTGTATAATTCTAAATTTAATTTTAAAACTATTTAAAATAAATAATAAAATACACATGACTATATGTTTATTTATATCGTATATAAATCGTCGTTTTTTAATCTTCAGGGAGTGGATGGTAGTCCATGCATTAGTGCGCACAGTGTGCAACTCAAAGCTACTGATGGTATTAAAGTGAGAGGACTTACATCTTCAAGTCATGAACCTTTAAGCCTTTTAATTAGCCATGAGAGATGAGAAAGTGGAATCATTGGCTTATTGGAGTTCGTTGCATGTTTAAAAACTTCACATTGCAATTTGCAGGCATCCGAATTCGATTTACTTTGTCAAGGGGTTGGCTTCGTACCGTAGCATGGATAATTTCTTTAATCACATAATTAAATTTCCATAATCATGATAATTTCCATGATGTAGGTCGTAAGCAAAAGGGTTAGGCAATTTAGTTAATAATCCAACCTTAACCTTTTATTTTAAATATTCTCAAATAGTTTGGATTCCATCTTTTAATTTTGCGTATTGTTATTTCATGTAAAAAATCAATTAGGTTTTCAAACGCATAGGAATTCAGACAAGGTCATTATTACATATGTTAAATATCTCTAGACTCTCTCGTGTTAGTTGAATTTTTAAAATCTTCGTAAATATCGCTTAAAATTTTTATCAAAAAATGTATATTTCTTTATTTTTTTTAATCAAAATGCATGTTTTAATGTGTTTCTCGAACCCTAGACATTTTCTATAATTTTGAACTTTTTTCACCCTAGTCATTTTACTCGATAGATTTTTCAGTTGTCTAGCCTCCGACGATAGATCCTAGCATCTTGTGGGGGATTTCACCTAAGTGTATAGTTATCCCACGTCTGTGGTTGATGCTAATCCACTCCACAGTCTACACAACCACAACTGTAGAATAACTTCATTTCTAGTTGCGCACTTGAGCTTTGTAGGATCTGGTTGGCATGTTTTGATTCTGTTTGAAATWAAAGGAATAATTGCATGGTGAATTGWATATTATTGACTGTAATCAACACACTCGTATAAGTGGAAGTCAAACAGCCAATCACAAATATGAACCTTCCAAGCCCATATATTCACTTATCACAAATAATGGACAAATAYTGGTTATGTAATATTCTAGCAAATGAGATATTTTTCGTCTCTACTTTGTCAATGAAAATTATGTCAATGTAACTTAATTTTAATCTTGTGAACTTTTTGACCCGTACATATGAACTAGTTTCATCATTACCTCATTTTATATACTCCGTAGGAAAATTTTCAAATTTTAATTATCTAAACTACTTATTTTCAATATTTGTTGAAAATAATTAAAAATAAAAAAAGTAAACATGACAAATTCAATATAAAAACGATATTGCTAACGGGCGCCCCGGTGTGTTAGATAAGAACTAATTCCATTTCCTAAAATAGTATAAATTTTGGAATGCATGACAAAATCACGCGTCATTCGGAGTAATTAATGTTTATATTCATTTAATATATATTTTCACTTTTAGTTCTCTTATCTAATGTTCTTGGGACGCTTGTTAGCTTTTGCCATATAAAAAAATCACTTCGAGCACGTGAAAAATTCCTGACAACATTCATTATTGTCTTGCAACAATAATATGATCAAAGATAATTGCTATGCTTGAAAGAAACACTTGAATTTAAAATGAAATGGAATAAAATGTCCAAAGCTAACATCTTTAGACCTTTCAAAACATATTTTCATGGAAAAAAAAACAAATCTTTTGTGCTTTGATGGTGTATATCCGAAACGTTTCAATGATGATATTTTTATCAATAATCTAATAAAGAAGATTACAAGGTGGCATTCAAATCAAAAACCACTCTTAAAATTGTTGGGAAAACAGGGTGCTCKCTTCTATGAAAATCAAAAACAAGATAATGAAATTAAATTTTGAAAAATGACCTGAAAATGTTGGATTATTATTCTACTCCCAAAACTTGTAGACTTGGCACTTACAATCAATCATGAATTAATTTTTATTTTGTTAATCATGATTTTAATAAGAAATTATGTCTAAGAAAAATCTAAGAAATGTATGATTGTTTAGGTTGTACCAAGGCCACGTTTAACTGTCTCTTTTAAAAAGTTAAATTAATTTGTGTTGATTAGTATTAAACAGTAATAATCATAATCAGCCGTCTTTGTATTTTTGACTGATCTTATTTATCAAATAAAAAGGGTGTTGGACACGCTATCACTTGTATATTACGCACTCTGGTACTTGTTAAGTAATTTACTCCTGATTATTATTTGAGACCACATTTTCATACAATGCAATCTTCTCCTCAACTCTAGTAGTTTATGTCACTAATTTTGTTTTCTTGTACAAGTCTATGTTGGAATTCAATCAGAATCTTAACAGTATTTTTAACACGAGAAAATATTCTAAATTTTTATCGTTACGAAATTCATAACATGTGAGAATGGAGAGTGAGGGACAACTCAAGTGGTTAAAGTTTTCGTTCCGATTTCTGGAGATCCTGGAATCGATTCTCATCCCCACTCTCGTGGCTCTCTTAACACCAAAAATAAATAAAAATAACATGAGAGAATATTTTAACTTATTGCATGTGAGTAGTCAAAACGAGTAATTAAAAAGAGATCGGGAAAAGTAAATATAATTCAGAGTTGCTAAAACACGCGTTGCACCCAACTTAATGTTCGATTAGCAATGAACCCCACCGCGAAGATAGATGGAGTCATGTCCAAGTTTTCCATMGTMTTAATTACCTAGCTTGTTGCTTTGAGTGTTAAGAACTTACTATTGCGACGTCAACATTGAATACATAGGAAGTTGTACAAGGAGTAGTGTTTTTAGACTTGGTCTTGTTAAGAAAACCTAAAATTATATGGTGAGTCAATAGTCAATTGACGTACATTACTGTTCTTCCCGACACTCTTTCTATTTAACAATGGAGTTCAAATTTGAAATCAAAATCCAATTGTACTTCTCTTAACCACACTTCATGAACATTAGATTTAGCTTATGTCACACTTAATTGATCTACAGTACAGCCCAATAATGTTGTATTAAAATCATGCAAAATTTTCATCAGATGAAGACTAGAAATCTATTAGACAGATCAGAGATTATGAGATGCCATCATTGCTAATTTTCTAAACCAAATTGTAATTGTTTACACTATTTATAAACGTTGGACTTTGAAAAATCAAGATACTGAAAAGGATGATCGTGTTTTCAAATCATGTATACTGCTGTAGGAAGAACCCTAAAATCCGAAAATTGGAAGCCAAGTTGCCAAAACAAGTACTCATTATCATTTAATTTGTTTAGCATGACTAATCCTAGTTTTTTTAAACAAATAACAAAATCGGAGATGCAACACTAGCAATTCTTAATATAAACTAATCCTAGCTCCTAGCATTTATTACAGTTTTCTGGTTGGTGAGGGTACAATATTAACAAGAAAATTTTATATTATCCACTTGCTTGACAACAATCGATATATTGTGCATTTTTGACTATAAAAACCATGACCTCCTCTCAAAAAACCAATACTAGTAAATTAACAATGTAAATTGTATTTGTTATAATTTATTTGTCTGCTTATGTTAAGTTGAAGGGTCTGACCAAACCTTAACCTCTATTTTTCAGTTAAGTATTACGAGTTAGACTCGTGAGAAATAAAGAAATCGACACCTCCACTCTTTTAAAAAGCCCCTGATGGGTTTCATCCTATGACTGTGACTTCAAGTACGAAAAGCTCTTGCCACTAAGTCAGCAAGATGCAAGCCTCTAATTGAATGTATAGTAAAACTATAAGTTTAAAAAATTCATGTGTAGTTAGTTAAAGCATACAAAGTATATTCCGTACTCTTTTAGTGAACAAGTAGTATAGTAGGGTACGTTACCAAAACGGTGGCAACTTGACTTCTTTCAGTAAAGATCTAGTTTAAATTCCTAGTAAAACATCTCAACTCGCACAATGACCTTGCTTCGTTGCGTGACTGCGTCCTGCTTACATGAATCGTTAACATCTTCTCATAACAAACACCGAATTAGATCACTGACTATATTTCTTTTTCTGTTATACAATCACTTTCAATTTATCTTATTCTATATTTGTCCGAAATTCAACTCCCCTATATAAATAACCCTTCCACTTCCTTGCTTCTATCTCAACTCACCTAAACACACAAACACAAAAAACACAATTACTCTCTCTCTCTCTCTCGCTGCCAATCTACCGATTTCGAAAAATGACCTCCAAACTATCCTGTGTGGCTCTTTGCCTAGCATCAAGTGCAACCAATTAACCGTACCAACATTCATTTGTACCTTTTATCCTATGTCCTCGTATGGTTATTCATAAACCTATTTATCTGGACTCACCAGGTGGCTCCGCCTAGGGTGAGTACTCTTGGACCCACTTACTCATTGGTCCAAGAGGCCAATCCCCGGACCCGTGGTTGGCCCATCTTAGGAAACATTAGGCTTCAAGATCGGCCTGGCCCACCATAAGATAGCCTCAATGGCAAATCTATATAATTCCAAGAGGCTCATGGCTTTTAGCCTAGGTGACACTCGCATGATCGTTACATGCAACCCTGATGTAGCCAAAGAGATCCTTAATAGCCCGGTCTTTGCAGACCGACCAGATCAAGAATCCGCCTATGGCCTAATGTTTAARCGAGCAATCGGATTTGCRCCATATGGGTCCTATTGGCGAACCCTCCGCCGCATAGCTGGGACCCATATGTTCAGCCCTAAACAAATAAAATCCTATGAATCCCAAAGAAGTGAAATAGCTCACCAAATGGTTGAAACCCTAATTGATCAAAACGGGTCAGTTAAGGTCCGAGAAGTGCTTAGATGMGCCTCTTTGAGTAACATGATGGGCTCGGTTTTCGGAGACAGAAATTGCATGGAGAGCAAAGAGTTGAAGGAGATGGTTGAGGAAGGCTATGATTTGCTTGGTGTACTCAACTTGGGTGATCATCTTTCTTGGCTCGCTGACTTTGACTTTCAAAAAATCCGGTTCAGGTGCTCTCAACTAGTCCCTAAAGTCAACCGGTTCGTGGGCCGGATTATTAAGGAACATCGGTCTAATCCGGCTCGATCGAACCGGGACTTTGTTGACGTATTGTTGTCCCTCCAACACACGGATAAGCTTTCAGATTCCGACATGATTGCTGTTCTTTGGGTAAGTATTTTTGTCGCTATACTATGCTTATATTATGCTATGCATTTTCTTTGTTTATTACCAAGTTTTGAACAATAATAATATTTCATCTCTAATTTTCCTAAGTACTCATTATATAGTAATAATTTAAGAGATTAATATTTGTTTATTAATTAAAGCACGTCTATATATATGCTCTAAGATAATATAATATGCATGGTCATGTATTGGAGTTACCAATTTGGGAACAATAATAATATTATTCTCTATTTTCCTAAGTACTCAATATAATAGTAATATTTTAAGAGATTAAGTATTTTATATTAATTAAAGCATGTCTATAATATGCTCTACAGATAAATATGCCACAAAGTTAATTAATATACTACGGGGCAAA
>SNQN01000061.1:203617-255055 GCA_008642245.1 Bassia scoparia | reverse complement strand
ATAGAAAAGAAAACCTAAAAATAGAAAATAATTAAAATAAATAAAAGAAAATATTTTTGCCCCCTTTATTTGTCCTTTGCTCAATAGTTCCGAGTATAACCTCACGTATTTCTAACTTTTGTGAGTTCAAAGCATCTTTTCTAAGTCGAAACAATCGCGAGACGTGGTATGTTTCATCACTGATTACTCTTTTGGGGAGACATTTTTAGGTGTCTACACGTACTATATCTTTCTCCTGCAACCCCATGCTCTCTAGGGCGCTTTTTAAAATCACATTAGTAGAGCTACCGCTATCAATTAATATTCTTTTAATGAAACAGTTAGCTATAGTGAGGGAGATTACCAAACTGTCGTGGTGCTCCTCACCGTCGTCTCCGTCGTCGAAAGTGATAAGCATACCTGCTAGCTGCTTATCCAGGTCAGACCTGGGGCTAGCTGGCTGCCCATCTGGCTTCGCCTTAGCGCTTCTTTTAGCTGCAGAGTATGATAGTCCACACACCTCTGAGCCTCCTGCTATTACCTGCACTACTTTCACATGAGATGGGTCTGGAGGGGGGCGGAAGCTCCGGGATTCTTTTGTACCTATTTATCACGGTTACCAACATTATGGCTACTGTTTCCACGGTTATTATAATTTTGCTTACCTCTCCGGCTTAGAAAATGGTCTAGGTGACCTTTACTTATTAGCCAGGCTACCTTCTTTTTTAGGGCGCTGCACTCCTCCGTGGTGTGGCCACGGTCATGTTGGTAGCTACACCACTTGGAGGGGTCTTTCTCGCTATCTGGCTTAAGGCTTTTAGATGGCCACCTAACTGGGGCATCTAATTTAGCCATCGCATCAACGACACCTACAACATCCACGGTGAAGCAAGAACTAGAGATAGTTGGGTACTCACATGACCTCACCTGCTTTACCTGTTCGGTACCAGCCCCTTGGCTTCTTTACTGGTATGGCTCGTACCTGCCTCCGCCTCGACGCTTATCGTTCTGCCTCGAAGGGAAGGCTCGATTTTCAGCTGGGGCGGTTAGGATCTTCCTAGCTGCTTCGTCTTCTTCTACCCGGATTTCAGCCCTATCTCTTGTTTGCACGTCAGGGAAGGACGTGCAGGGGTACCTGGTCAACTCATAATATAGCCTCGATTGAGGGATTAGTCCTCTTCTGAACGCTTCTATGGTGGTAGATACGTCCAGATTTTTAATAGATATCATTTCGGAGCTAAACCTGTCTAGGTATTTGCGCAATGTTTCTCCAAGTTTCTGGACGACGAAGTACAAATCACTAGGCAGTTTATCAATTGCTCTACTGCTAGCAAATTGCAAGAAAAACTTATTAATCAAGGTAGCAAAATTCGGGATAGAACCTGGCTTTAGGTTGATCAGCCACTGTAGGGCAGGCCCTGACAGTGTCGAACCAAATGACTTGCACATGGTGGCTTCTATCAAGTTCCATGGGATGGATAGAGCCCACATCCTCTACTTATACTGCGCTACATGATCATGTGGGTGAGTAGTACCGTCATATAATTTAGGCATAGCAATTCCTACCTTTTTAGGGATCTTTGCCCTAGCGATAGCTACCACGAAGGGAGAACGGGTATAACCGTCTGCAGCCTCGTGGGCAACCGGAACAGGGGCGCTAGGAAGCTTAGCTAGCATCCTCATCATTCGCCTATTTTCGGATTCTAACTTAGCTAGCCTCCTGGTGCTAGGATCATAATTTTCTTCTTCTTCGAGGGATCCTTCCTCCTCGGGGGTTTCCTGTTCACCTTCTTCAGGCTCCTCCATTTCATCTTCTCGGAAGGAGGTATCCTCTTCATCTTCTGATTCACCTGAAGACAAATCCTGCATGTTAGGGATATTTTCAGTATTGACACATCTACGTCTACTACCTGACGCAGCGGTCACTTCAGCCCTTAGGGTCTGAAGAGCTAGCCGAGTCTCTTCTCTACTCTTTTGGAGTTCTTCCCTGTATGAGGACAACATTTCTAGTAGGTCAAAATTGCTAGGAGGGTTAGGAGTGCCAATTTCGGAAGCCATAGCAAAAAATTTCAAATTATGCGATTATTAGGATAGAAGTAAAGTAACAGGGTATACTCCCTTCACTATTTTTTTTTAACAAATCAAGTTGTAGGTTCCACGGTGGGCGCCAAAATGTTTAAGAAGATTTAGCTGGACGAGCTAATTTACCTAGCTAGGATCGTGACCTGCAACTAGACAGGTTAAACTATTCGACAATAACAATCAAAGCGGTAATAGACAAATGCGAAAATATAAAGGACACACAGAGATTGGTGACGCGGAAACCCAAATCGGGGAAAAACCGCGGGTAGCGATGAGGCTACCGATCCAATATGACTTTAGCCTTGAATTGGCTCGTTTCAAAATTACAAAGCTTGCGGAGTTTTGCTAGGTATTCTGTATGAATTTCAGAGAGATGGAGAGAGCAAGATGCCTCTACTGATTACATTGTTACATATTTATAATAATCAAACCCTACTAGGTCGAGCTGATTCTTTGACTGCTATCTTTGTGCCGCTTATCTCTCAACTTCTTTATCTAGCCGTTTGCTCCAGGTAACTCTATCCAGCTGCTTCCTACTTTCACGCAAGTGGTTGCTGACTATTTCCGAGCTGCGTTCTTTGGGCTGGGCCTAGCTGAAACCGGGTACAACACTGCTTATATCTCCTATTTCAGAATATGAAGTGGGCTAGAATAGTGTATGAGATTTGAGACTGGACAAGTTTTTATTTGGATTTACTTTGTATGAAGTCTAATGCTTTCGTTTATTAGTTTTTTAAGCTTGTTGTAGGTTTGCATTTCTTATGTTTCTTTCTTAGCACAGACTCTGACGACTTTTAAGCAGCAATACTGTTAGGCCTTGTTTATATTATCTTAGGGCTATTGTATAGTTTAGGCCCGTATTTGCTATTACTAGGTTAACGTGTGTATATAAACCTTGCCATACTATTGAATGAGAATAAGGGAAAATCAATTCCTATCATGGTATCGGAGCCGTCAAACTCTACAAACCTTAAATCTTGATTTTTTTTTTATGCCATTTTCTACCCAACTTCTATCTTCTGCTGGTTCTATATTCTTCTCATTCTACAAATTAATTCGTTTTCTACTATATTCTACCAATTAATTCTACTATATTCTACCAATTCATTCTACGATATTCTATTTCTACTATATTCTACCAATTATTTCTACCCCTTAATTCTACCAATTCATACTGCTTCTTCGTATTATCCATCCTCTGTTCTCGTCAACGCCATTCYTACTCTYCTTCATCCATCCATGGCCGAAGACGGTAAGCTCGACACATCTTCTCCGTTCTATCTTGGAGRCGGCGATCAACCCGGTAACTTAATCACTCACGTGGTTTTGAAGGCCGATAATTACCTTCCTTGGTCTCGGGCTATTACTATATCTCTGAAATCCCGTCGGAAGTTTGATTTCGTGGATTGTTCGATCTCCAAACCCACCGACGAGAAGAAACTCTTGGATTGGGAGACCGTCAACTCGATGCTTATCTCCTGGTTGCTTCGTACTATTGACCCGAAGCTTGCTGTTACCATCCCCTATTTCGACGAGACGAAGAAATTGTGGGATTATTTGGCGAAGCGCTATTGCGTGGCTAGTGGTCCGCGTCTCCAACAACTCAGGGAAAATATCACTAATTGTCGCCAATTGAAAAATATGACTGTTGAAGACTACTATACTCAATTGATGGGATACTATGATGATCTTACACGGCTTAAGCCTCCTCACGGTTGTGAATGTGGATCATGTACTTGTAATGTGGCTGCCAAGTACCAACAGGACCGGGATGAGAAAATTTTGCACCAATTTTATACGGGTATCGATGATGACTTGTATGCTCCGGTTAAAACTAACCTCCTGTCACAGCAGCCGCCCGCTAAGTTAGACCACACCTACGAGGCGTTCCTTCAAGAGGAAAGGTCACGTAGTATTGCCCAAAGCAAGGCTCGGGAGCCTGTTGACACCCACATCTTTGCTGTCACTTCCGGGCGTTCTAAGTCTGTTGTTCGTCGTGACAAGTCCAAGCTCTTTTGCACTCACTGTCAGCGGTCTGGTCATGATAATGCTGGTTGTTTTCTCTTAATTGGGTTTCCAGATTAGTGGGTCGAAAAATTTGACTCGAAGGGAGCTGCTTCGTCGCGGTCTCCTGTCTATAAACAGTCATCTTCTGCTTCCTCGGGGCCATATAATTCGCCTTCGACTTGTGGGGCGCATTATTTTTTMACTATTGTTGATGATTTTTCCCGTGGTGTTTGGGTATATTTGCTGAATAATAAAACTGAAGTTTATTCTTCCTTTTGTTCTTTCTTTGCTATGATTAAGACTCAGTTTGAGGTGAATGTGAAATGTGTGCGTAGTGATAATGGAACATAATTTAAGCATATGATTCCCTATTTCGATAAGCATGGCATTCTTTTTCAAACTTCTTGTGTTGGAACTCCACAACAAAATGGGCGGGTTGAGCGTAAACATCAACATATTTTGAATGTTGCTCGCGCTTTGCGTTTTCAAGGGCATCTCCCTATTACATTTTGGGGTGAGTGTGTCCTTGGGGCAGTGTATTTGATTAATCGAACACCCTCCCGTTTATTATCCAACAAGACACCCTATGAGATTTTGTTTGGTTCAGTTCCACATTTTGATGCAATGCGTGTTTTTGGATGTCTTTGTTTTGCTCATAATCAGAAATCAAAGGGGGATAAGTTTGCACCTCGAAGTCGAAAGTGTGTGTTTGTTGGGTACCCTCATGGTAAAAAGGGTTGGAAGGTTTATGATTTAGAGACGGGGAATATTTTTGTGTCGAGGGATGTCATTTTTCATGAGAATGAGTTTCCTTTTGCTTCTATGTCCGATGTGTTGGATGAAGACCCGATTGCTACAGATTTTGGGATAGATTTTGATTTCTTGGACGACTTACAGAATGTTCTTGCCGTAGGGGAAGCTATCGTTGAGCATGGCAGTCCGGTTAGCACGGACGGTCTAAATTGCAGACCAGTTGCGGTTGTTTCACCTAGCCGCGACCCAACCGCGACCTCTACTGCAGGTCCCCCGGCCGAGTTTGTCACGGTGGACCCCACACCGACAGTTTCTGTGGACAATGAACCCGTGGTTCTTGCTCAAGGTGATCGTCCTCGGCATCCTCCGGGTTGGCATCGTGATTATGTCGCACATGCTATTCATCTCCCGAGTCCGTCTACTACTTCACCACCTCCTTCGAGCTCCTCAGGTACTCCTTATCCCTTAGCACATTTTGTGAATTGTGACAATTTTTCTATGCGACACCGTGTTTTTCTTGCAGCTATTGACGCGGGTGTCTGTATTCTTAGTTCTTTTTCTTCTAAGTTCGGATGATCTAAATACTACTTCTACTATAAATGGTGAGAATGAAATGATTGATTGGCTTTTTACTAATCAAAATTTGGTGGATGAGATTAAAGGGTACGTAGATGATTAGTATTGTGAGAGAAATGAGAGGGAAAAATTGCAATGTCGGAACTTGGAGTACACGCATAAAAAATGTATTTAATAATAATAATAATAATAATAATAATAATAATAATAATACATTATAATCCAATAATTATCTGAAGTAATATAATAATAATAATAATTAATAATATACATAAAAATAATAATAATATAATATAATATAATTTAATAATAATAATAATAAAAAATTAATATACATAATAATAAAATATAATAATAATAATAATAATAATAAAATAATAAAATAATATATAATAATACTAATAAATATAAGAAATAATAATATAATAATATATAATAAAATAATAATAATAATATAATAGATAATATAATATATGAAATAAATATATAAATAAATATAAAATAATAAGAATATAATAAAATAAATAATAATAATAATATAATTGAAAAAATAAAATAATAATAATAATAAATATAATTATAATAAATATAATAATAATAATAATAATAATAAAATATAATAAATAATAAAATAATATTATAAAATTAAAAAAAATATAAAAATAATCAATATATAATAAATAATAACAAATAAGTAATAATAATACATATAAATAATAAAAATATAATAATAATAATAATAATAAATATTAAAAATATGATATAATTAAAATAAATAATTATTGCATAATAATGAATAATATAATAATAAATAATTATACACTATAATAATATTATATAATAATAATAATAATAATTAATATATAATATATATATATATATTATCAAATAATCAAACTAATATATAAATAATAATAAATAATAAATAATAATAATGAATAAAACTTAATAATCCAAAATAAATTATGATAATTAATATATAGAAATACATATTATCAATAATTTAATAATACATAATAAATAATAATAATAAATAATAAAATAATCCACTAATAATAATAATAATTAATAATAAATAATAATAATAATAATAATAATAATAATATAAATAATAATAATATAATAATATAATACATAATGATAATAATAAAATATATATAATAATAATTATGGATAATATCATAAATAATAATAATACCATAAATAATAATATGAGATAACCAATACTATATAATAATAATAAAAATAATAATATAATAATGAATAAAGTATAACTAATAATATATAATAAATTAATAATAATAATATAATAATTATAATAATGAAATAATTAATAAATAATAATATAATATTAAGATGATGATTCGATATTGAAAAGTTTTTAAAAGTTAAAGGAGATGCATAAAATTTGGACAATTTTCACTAATATATTTTTATCGAACCACTCCATCGGTTTCCTTTATCTTGCAATAAGTGAACTTTTGCAATATTTACATTTTTTACTTCAACTAATATTTGTGATTTATACATAATTAAACACATTTAACTAATTATACTAGTCAAATCGCTCGATCAAGTCGGTCAACATTCTATAACGAGTTTACGGGTTCGAACAAAAATCAGGTTTCGAGTTCTATTTTTGTGTTCATGACCCAACTTTTGGGTTGCCCACCCAATAGTAAAATCTTGCAAATAAATATAACTACTCATAACATGAATTAACCCGTTTATTCAACAATGACATTGCAAAGCTCATCAAATTTCCCAACACAATTGCTTTCTTTGTCAACATCCTCAATCCCACAGCACATATAACTAGCATTAATTAACCCGTTTATTCAACAATGACATTGCAGAGCCCATCAAATTTCCCAAGCTAGTGCAAAACAATGGGGAATTTCTAAACAATCCTATAGATTGTTTTAATAAAACAATCCAGTGACATTTTTATATGACATTCCGTAATTTAGTGCAACTTTAGGGTTATTTAAAAAGCATATACTTTGACCTCAAAAGTTGCACTTAATTACGAAGTGCCATATTAAAATGCCACTGGATGGATTGTTTTATTAAAACAATCTCCGGGATCGTTTAGAAATTTCCTAGCAAGAATACCTCATCTTCATTGAGTACTCTAGTGGGAATTGTCTTACCACACAAACGGGAAGATGGACTGCCAAGCTTCCTTAAGCAAACATCAAATAGAAATATCGCATGACTTCTATAGAGGAAAAACACATACCTCTGCTGATGAGAACAATAAACATTGCAAAAAGAATTTCAGACCAAGCAATGATTTCAAAAAACATAACTAATAAATAGTACAACCGCGCAACAAACCATGTCTGACAACCTACAATTGGCCTAAATGCTCTCTAAAAAAATTACTAGCTCATCCAACTTATAAAACTTTAATGKCTTTAGCAATAGCACTAAAAAGATGCTTCCTGTCATATTACAGACAATAAACTATACCAATGTTGAGAGCTTTCTTAAGGGCATTTTCTCTGAATATATGAAGCACCATGCTCTTCATATCTGCAAAATGATACAACCATACAATAGAAAAAAGTTAGTCTTCAATATCACAAATGGAAATAATAATCAAGAAAATAAAAGGTTCTGCAGGAGGAAAAGAGATCAAAGAACTGTCTTACTCAGACTTGGAGAACCACATCTGCTGAAAAGAACCAAGGGATGCCAGTATGCTTCCTCCTATCCAAACACTGGAGAATTTCTTGTTAGTTAATGGACTTGTTTGGAAGTTAGAGAATTTAGGGATAAAAAGAGGCTTAATAGAACTTTTAAAAAACTGACAAAACAAGAATATAAAAGGTGCAACCGTGCAGGGGGGTACATGCTTCATGATGGGCAAGACAACTTTAGAATATCACCCAAGGTGCTAGTGAGCTAATGTGCTATACAGCAAAGCCATGTTGTTCACTGTTCAATAACTCATTGCTATTATTTTGAAAAACCCGTGAACAGAAACCAACATACCCTAGCAGTCAAACCACCCAGCTCAAGCATAAATATACACAGTTTTGGCAGTAGCCATTTGAATCCATTGATACTAAACAAGCAACTCCGCCAGTGCCAGTCCCAAGCCTAGATAAAGGAGGAGGGTTGCGGTAGCCCAGTGACAGCGAACGTAAAACTTTGTCACATCTTATGACATGACCCAAAATGATAATTTCGTGGGGGCATTCCCTAATCTATGTGGATGACCTCCCGAAATAATCACTTTTGGTTCATGTTAGCCGACCCCACATATGGGATTAAGGCCCCACATATGGGATTAATGCTTTGATTGCTTGATACTAAACAAATAAATAATTTTAAAATAATCCAGAGATCAGTACACTAAAGGCTCAATACCAAAGGCAGCAAAAGGCAATCACATCAATTTGATTTACAATCCTTGTCAAAAATATATACTTCCACCGTTTCAATTTACTAGCAACTTTCAAGTGGGTTCGGACTCCTAGGCGAAATTTGCAAATTGTGTATATGGAGTGCAAAAGACAATATTATCATTACTAATTAAGAGAGAAAAAGTATACAATCATGTTCAAAGTATTTTAGTAAGGGTAAGTTAGTCATTTCAAACTAAAAAGTTTACTAGAGATGGAAAGAAAATGAAAGTTGCTATTAATAAGATATTTCCCAAAATGGAAAAAGTTGCTAATAAAATGAAACGGAGGAATAAGCCTCTTTTAAGATCCTAGGGAAGTGCACGAAAAAAGGAAACCAAAGGTATGCTACATACCAGGATGCATGGAAACTCCACTTTCCCGTATACGATACCAATACGATACCGATACAGGATACGATACGCATCTTGGCGTGTCCGATACATATTTTGAAGTATCCGATTTATTTTAATATTTTTGGATATAGGATACACGACATATCATATGGATACTTCATGTATCCTTTATTATTTGACATATCCTTGATGAAGAGCATTGGGCTTTTCATTTAATTAAAGGGCCCAAATAGCAATACTACCTACTATGAGTCTATAACTTTGACAAGTCACGATTTCTCACAAAGTAAAAGCCATGGTATAAAAGGTTTAAAACACTCTGTTTTTTCCCCTTTAATGTTTCAATTTGTTAGTATTTTATGTTATAAACTACAGAGTTACATAATAACTGAATTAAATCATTTAATTGTTTACATAATCAAATTATTTATGAATACGTAGTTCTTATTATGATTAATTGATTATGAATTTTGAATATATGATTTTGGAGATGGAAATGATGTTTATATTATTATGGTTTATGTATATATGATTTTGGAGTTGTCATTTTTTGTTGTTGACCTAATTCTTCTTTTGTTTCAAAGTTTGAAACTATTAGAATGATTACTTGATTAGTAATTAAATGATTAATTGATTGAATAACAATTGTTTGAAGTTTGTTTCATTTTATGTTATTATGTTTTGTAAGACTTCGATTCATTATTATCCTTTTTATGAAATTTTTAAAGAATTTTTTAAAAAAGTTTCGTTGTTGTATCTGTATCCTATGAATTTTATTTTTCCGTACTTCGGGTCCGTTCCATATCCGTATCCGAATCCGTGCAACCTAGGCTACATGACAGATAGAGAATGGGTAGGGGTGGGGGTGGGGTGGGGGGAGTGGGGCACACAAGTTGGGTTTTAGGAAGCAAGAGGAGCAAATTGAGACAGAAACCAACTCACCTAAATCTTCGTTCTGTAGCATTTCCACTTGCCAAAACCTTAACCCTGGCAGCTTGAGGTGACTCCTGCACAATATACACAATATACACCAGTTAAGTTAACAGTATATACAAGTTTACACACGTTAAAGAAAACTTAACCCTGCCAGCTAGAGGTGACTCCTGTATAATATACACTAGTTCACTAATAACTATGCATGATTCACATGTCGAAGTCATATTTACCTTGATGATTAACTTATGATAAATTTATAGATCTTCGGAATCCTAGCACCTACTAAAATACAAAGTATCACTTTATTCAAATAAACATATTAATTATGTTACTGTCTAAATACCAATTTTTTTATTGTTTTTGGTTACCATGTGACACATTTAATAAACAACATACAGTAAAATTTAATCCTTACCAAATGTTGGTTCATTTTGTATGCTTATAATGTTAAATTAGACCCCACCGGCTAGCAAAAAATCGAGAAATTAGACTCCATAGTGCTAAAATAGACTATGCAGCAGTGCAGCTACATCTATAATACTTCGACACCCTCATTTAACTCAGAAATCATGTACTGTGTCGTATCATGTCAGATACGACATGACACTCAAATACTTCATTTTTAACTAAAAACCTGACTTTTTTTCTACAAAATATTTGAGACTGCCAAAGCACCCGTATCAAAGTAGACAATTAATCCTTGTCTGAGTAACAGAACTCTGTAGGCTAGCCATAATCACACACCACTCGAAAAATATGAAGAAGGTTGCATAAAAAAGATAGAAAGAATTTTGTACCTCCAGAAGGTCTTTCTCAAGACGTTCTTTCAATTGTTGCATCGATGCTGTACCTCCAGCAAGCTGCAAACATATAAGAGAAAAGCATTATCTTCAGCGACACTAACTTGCTGGATGACACAAAATTACTCTCATGAACATTATGTTATAATTGTTTCGTTCTTCCGCTACTAATCATTGTGTAACGAATGAAGCATCTGGTGTAAACAGACCCAATGTCATGAAGTTGTGCTTTGTGCGCACAAAGAAAATCATATTTGAGGGCAAAGATTTTCTCTAGCTCAAGGGTTTAGATCAACACTGAATGCTTAAGGCTAGTATGGACTAGGCAATGCGGATTCGGGCAGCAATCTACCAACAATATTGACCGTGCCAGAGAGTTATATGTTCTCCCCCAATAATGCTCTGTTTTTACTTTGTTATAATTTCAGCTCAAAACAAAGAACTAAAAACCAACAGCCATAGTAGGACCAAGTCAAGCTGACCATGGTGCGCCATGATTTATTGTTGGAAACAAATTTGAATTAGCAGGGTCAATAACATCCAAGTTCGTTTAAAATTACAACAATTTTAAAATGTTTGCAGGATCAATATGCAAATGAGTATGTCGGGTTCACATTTAGATCAGAGGGAAACTACAGCATTAGGTGTCCTGTAATACATAAAAGCTATGATTACAACATACTGATAACAAATTATGACTCTAAACCATGCAAAAAACACATTTATTAAATGAAATCCTTGTTTTGTTTTGTTCAGGGCTCAGTTAATTGAGAAAACAACCAGGATATTTCATCTAACACAAATCCCTTGGTCAAAGTTAGACTCACAAAACATGTGATTCCTTTACAAGGAAAGCAGTACAG
Organism: Bassia scoparia; assembly: GCA_008642245.1. Lineage (NCBI taxonomy): Eukaryota > Viridiplantae > Streptophyta > Magnoliopsida > Caryophyllales > Amaranthaceae > Bassia > Bassia scoparia. The sequence continues at coordinate 243,290 of SNQN01000061.1, read as the reverse complement.
TACTTTTTAAAAGTCGGGCACTAGCCAGATAAAAACAAAATAAAAACCATGAGGGAGATTTATGCATTGAAAATTACCAATATGCTACTGAAAAGTCTCTTCGGATGTCAACATCACACTTATTTATGCTTTCAATAACCTGCAAGGTATCAAAGCCAAAAATAAAATATATTATATACAGTAAACAAGTTTCTAAGTTGTCACTTATTTTTCCACGCACTGTAAGTATGAACACAATATCCCACCAAAACCTTTGAAAAGAGAAATAATAATCTAATACATTCTATGACGGTTCAATGCCCACAACAATTAGATTGCATCATCAACAATTTCCTCGTAATCAACAAACAAAGCAATCAAGTAAACCTGTCATTATTCTATGGAATGGCTTCACAAGTTATTGCCATTATTAAAAGTTTAAAAAACAATCATCTGCATTTCAAAGTACCTAAGCTAATATAAATTAATACACTGCATTAACTCAGTTTCTGCTACTGCTACTTATGTACTTCCACTGACATAGACTTTAAAAAGTTACAAAAGGATCAAACAAGATAAATTTTGAGAATAATTCTCGACAAGCGAGAAAAATGAATAATTAAATAAAACAAAAAACATGATAGCAGTAAACAACCAGTTCAATAAAATAGTAACAAACTGTCAAATCAAAGGAGCAGAAAATGAAAATTAGTTAAACACAAGCAACTTAAGAGTATTATTAATTGTGCCATGTATAGATTAATGGGGGAAAAATGGAGGTAAACAATTACTCCACTAAAAAATGATAATGTTATTTAAACAAGAGAAGCAACATATGAAAGAAGCAATGTGAAGCATGACCACGAATTGAAGGAACAGTCATCACATTACCATCTGTGGTAGCCACGAGCTGAAGACGTTATCTCTGTGTAACTCTCCATGCCTGGATTGTCTGCAAGTCAAAATGGGCAGAGAGAATTGATGTTTTGCCACTAAAATATTCAACTCATGTTAAAATAAATCATACTGACATTGTAGTAGGACAATACCCTACAGGAAGTAGATTGAATGTAAATTTGATGACTATATCAACACCACTAACAGTGAGCTAATAGGAGCATAATTTTACTTAAAAGAAATATTTTTTCCTGAAAAGTGAAACTGCACAGCTATATTCCATGCCTCTAGAGGACTGACTTACTGGCTCAAAACATCAAGCAGAGACTACAATAGCAGTGTATATGGAAGGATTGCTCAGAATATCCAAGTCCATTTATTAAAAGAATATTTTTCCTGAAAAGTAACTAGCACAGCTCTATTGTCCATGCCTCTAGAGACTGACTTACTGGCTCAAAACATCAAGCAGAGACTACAATAGCAGTTATATGGAAGGATTGCCTCAGAATATCCAAGTCCATATTCAATTACATAGAAAAATGGTAATAAAAAAAATAAAAAATAATAATAATGAAAAAGACAAGTACMAAGAAAGGCTTTCTGAGTTTATGATTAGTTATCAAAGAAAAAACCAAGTCAATGCCTTTTCATTTCTCTTCTCTGGAAGCAAGTAGTGACCATTAGAAGAAACTATTGCAATCTCATCCGTCCAACTTTAGTTTGCTCTTTAAAATTGGATTTCACATTGATGTATGAATGTATGATTATGCAGCAAACTGACAAATTTAGTTTTTGCTTATAACAGAGAAATACCAGTTGAGAATCAATACATGACTATACACACAATTTGGCAAATTCAAGCGCATACAGCCAAAAGAATTGAACTACAAACCACATCAACTTTCCTGCCTCTCAGGAACTACATTTCTCTCCAAATAAGAAAAGCAATTAAGGTTCATTTCCCTGTCTAATTTGGTTACTCATAACAATGTATGTACACCAAGTCATCTAGAAAACATTTTAACCAAAGAACTTGTACACATAGCCATAACATAAGCTTACAAAGAGACCTGGACCAGCACGGAAAATTCAATYCACAAGCATAATTATTTATCGTAAAATGGAGCATAGAGGGCATGACTGATAAAAAAAAACAATTGACAAGAATCAAAATTAATTAGTTAAGTTCAGTCACAGAATATCATGTCTCATAATGCCAATGAATGAAGACTAGAAAAGAATCTCACATAGGAATATACAGTCATAACATCTTGAAAAGAATCAAAACTAGTAAAACTCACCAGAGCTAATGATGGGTTAAACAAAACATCAGGAGTCTTGAACCTATCTGCTCCAATTTCAATAGTCCTACGATATTTTCACCACTAATTAGCATGAAGGATCATCATTGACAAYAATTTATTGTACAAATAAGTAAAATCACATGGATAATGTAATACATCTGGCTAAGTCTCTAGATAACATAGAAGGAATTAAAATAAAAGATACGAATGGTTTAGTATCAGAGAAAACTAATCTATAATAAGAACTTACMGCCCATCAGGAAGCTCATATGGRGTCATAGGGATATTAGAATATGCACTTTCTGTAAAATCAACAGCAARAACATCAGAGACTTATTTAAAATTGCAGTCAAAGCTAAATGTCCAGGACTATACCAAAATCCATGCAACATAAAGTGGAGAAAAATAACAAAGAAAATGAAGCACTACAGCCAGCCAAGAGCAGCAGAAATGAGTGTGATCACCGTGGAAAGTGACTGAAAAAAAATATTTTTTCTCCATACCTAGATAGGTAATGAATGGTGAAAACCTTTCGAAATTGGGTAGTATTACATGAAATCCATATAGAGTTTTACATCTTTACCATGCCAAAATAGAAATTACTTTGGATTCCTTAGTGATTAACATTAAAGGCATGCTTGGATTAAGGATAATGTATTAAGGGGTATTGAAAGTCAAACTTGGTAAATTTAAGGTATTTAGAGGTGATAATAAAGAGAATGGAGTGGTGGTGGAGATGGTATTGGTTGGAAGATAGAGGCAAACAATTACCTTCATATGGGGGTAATAGTTGCCCACCACCACCCTAGCCCTACGGTAAAATATTCCCTTCATTTGGGGGTAATAGTTCTTCCACCTCTCTCTTTTCTTATCACAAAATCGTCTCATTATTCCTTTGTCAACACCTCAGCTAACCTTATTTCTCCTTGGTTTGACTTTTACTACCTCTTAATTATTAACCTCAATACAAGCATGCCCTAAGGATGATATTACGCAGACTAACCTTTTGCAACAACCTAAAATTAGATGTGTCCTACAATTTAGGGATGGGGTACTAGGTGGTAAAACCCAGGTTAACTCATGAAACCATCCACTCAAACAATTATTTAATTAACTATGGCGTATTCCTCAATACAGGTAATAGAGTATAAGGAATACAATAAGCAGTTCAAATAAAAGAAATAAAAAATGAAGAATCAAGACAAATATTTGCAGAACACATGCCAATAGATACTTCCTTTCTTTTTCTTTTTACTTGCAACATCTAGGATAAGCACAATATTAGAGGAGCCCACATGAAGAGGGGGAAAGAGAAAGAGAGGAGAGGGATGGAACCCATGAGGCATAAATAAATGATATACTGCCAAATTTAAGAGCATGCACTATGCAATACCACAATTGGAAAATTGTGCGAGGAAAAATAAAGTAACTGGCACAAGCTAAAGAATGATCATTTTAGGTACTATTAAGGATTTKATAATCATAGATTCTATATTTCTTTACAACCATGGAATATAATATCAAAACGCATCCTATGAGGAATCACCCTATTTCAATTGACCACAAAAACTCAAATCAAACACATGGGAAGTTTCAAAGTGGCTTACTCACTTTWTATAAATTTTTATTTTTGTTTTCGCCTTAAAGATACACGGATGACTTGGTTATTACTTTGACTTGGTTGAAGGGAGTTAGAAAAGATATGAAACAACTGGATTTGTAGGGGAACGAGGTTCTTAATCGTAATGGATGGAGGAAAAACTACGTGAATGACCACACAAAATGATCAATGTGGTTCATGTAGCCAACCTCAATTATGGAACTAAGGCTTCGACTGATTGATTATTTTGACCTTAAATCAAGTGTGAAATGTCCACAAACATGTCCATAGTGCTAAAGATCCAAAACAAATAATTCAGCAAAAATTGAATTGTACAATATAAAAAAACATCAATTTCAATAACTCCAAACCAATGGTCCTCAATGATATATTAACTATTTTGAGGTTAGTGTTTAGATGGACCTTCAAGGCAGTGTCTAGACTATGGCAGCTCAAAAGAGAGCTTCATTATCAAAATTCAAATGCAGCATAAACATTAAATCAGAATTTATAAAGCATTATTTAACACTAACATCAACCTGCAGGGACGCTAATAAATGCTGAAAATTAAAAGAGCCAACAGGAACCATATAGCAAGCATATAAGTGTCAAATCAATCCTATGTAACATGCAAACTTTATTTGGCAAACTCTATGCTGTCTTTTCCAAATCTTTACCCAAAAAAATTATAAATAAAAAGAAAAAGAAAACGAAAAAGAAAAAGAAAAAGAAAAAGATATCCAGAATGCATACATATTGAGTAAGAGAACAGATAATTTTCTTTAAAAAATAAAGCCAACATAACCATGAGAAAATTAAAGCTAATCCACAATCCACACAACAGTTTCAAAATCCAAACATAAGATTCGCCTAATGTGAGAGTTTAGGAAACACGAACCATCATATGGTGTATCAGGAGCTCGACATACGCATTCTTTAATGTCACTGGCAATAACCCTCTGAAAAACAGGTGAAAAAAATTCTTCACAGAATTCAAAAAAATGGAAAGAATTAATTGCAAAAGCATCTTTTAACATACCTGACAGTAGAGCCTATAACTTTCTGTTGTATTTGGAAAATCAAGATCAACCGTCTATGAAGTTGCAAAATAAGGAAAACAATTACTAAAATCACAAGCATAAGAGGCAAAAAATCAACAACAAAAAATAAATTTAAAATTATATATCTATAGATAAAAAAGATGCCCAAGTGCCCAACCCACATGTGAGGGAGAAATACAAGTTTTAGTCAAATAAAGTTCATTACAACCTTATAACAATCAATCAATTAATCAAAACCTTAATCTCATATGCGGGACCGGCTAACATGAACCAAAAGTAATTATTCTGGGAGGTCATCCACATAGATTTTTCCTCCTCCACTCTCTACGGTTGAGAGCCTCACCCTCTTGCAAATCCAACTATTTTATATCCTTACTAACTCCTTCCCACCAAGTCATTTTTGGTCTCCCTCTAACTAGTATAAAATGTCCCTGATCTCATTTTTCCCTTCAGCTTTATAAGGATGTTTCGATCGCACAACACTCCCGTAGCCGCTCTCCATTTAAGCCACCCTTACTTAATCCTGTGGGTCACATCTTAGTCAATATCATTATTCTTTTGGATGATTGACCCAAGATACTTAAAGCTTTCCCTCATGGCCAAATCTTTTCCATCCAAACTCACCACTCCATCATTTGTCCCCTGTTGTGACACGTGACCCAAAACGACATTCTAAATACTCAGTCTTACTCCGACTTAACTTAAATACTCGAGATTCCAACCTTTGTCTCCATTGCTCCAACTTGGCATTAACCCCAGTTTTAGTTTCATCCACCGATACTATTAGGGGTGAACACAAACCGGTGCGGACCGAAATTTCCTCCGATTCGAATCGGAATTTGGACCGAACCCGTCCGGTCCCCGGTCCAAGGAAATTAGTGATTCCGATTTGTCGGTCCGATCCGGGTAAAACTTGGTGGGTTGCCGGTCCGGACCGACGGACCGAAATTTTCTGTATAAATATTTTTTTAACATTTTGTTAAATATTAATGTTTTTAAAAATAGAAATAAATAACTTTAGTTGTTTTTATTAAAAAACTAATTAGTTCATATACTCCCTCCGTTCCACTAAATTCCTACCATTCATAAATTGTGAGAATCTTCTAATTTCTCGTCAATATATAAAAGTAGATATAGTCAAGTGGGATCTAGTTAGAATCGACTTAATGAGTAGATTACTAAAATCGAATTTTTATCATTTTTACTAATGTAAAACTAAAGATATTTAGCATACAAATTGTACATTGGCAAATGTGAAAATTAGAAGTGGTAGGAATTTAAAGTATAGAGGGAGTAGTATACTGACTTCCTCCGTTCTTTTTTACTTGCATCCTTTTCCAATTTAGGAAGTTGCAAAATACTTTCATCCTTTCTTTTTATGGTAAATGGTCCCCACAAAAAATTACCACTATATCCTTATAAATATAATTAAATAATGTAAACCCCACTTGCATGTGGGTCCACTTTCAACTTTTCTTCCTCAATCAATATTTTCTCTTTCTTCTTTAATATATAATATTCATCTTTTGGGCTCCACTCTCTTATTACTCTCTCTTCCTTAATTCTTGTGCAACTTAAAGTGGATGCGAGTAATAAAGAACGGGGGAAGTATTACGTAATTAGGGGTTGTTTGATTAAGCGGAAAGAAAAGGAAAGGAATCAACAAAGGGTTAGGAAAGGAAAGGAATAAAATTACCTTTGCTATGGGATTGTGTTTCGTAATGTTTTACATTTCATTCATGATTCACTCCAACTCCTCTCTCTCAACCCACTACCTGCCTCTCTCTCCTCCACCGCCTCCTCCACCGGTCTACTTCGCCGCCCACTTCATCGCGACTCCTTCACCGTTTCATTTCACATGTCTCTCTCTCTCATTCACTATGCCTCCTCCACCAGTCCATTTCGCCTCTTTCTCTCTCTCTTTGGTTTCTTAGTGGGGTTGCCTAGTTTCGTGGCGAGGATAGGTGGTTCGTGGTGGGGATAGGTGGTTCGTTTAGGTTTTGGTTGGTTTCGTGGTTGGTTTACGTTGGTTTCGTGGTGGGGACAGGTGGTTTAGGTTAGTTTTGTGGTTGGGTTGGTAGGTTTCGTGGTGGTTTCGGAGTTGGGTTGGTAGGTTTCGTGGTGGTTTCGGAGTTGGGTTGGTTGGTTTCATGGTGGGCTTAGGTGGTTCGTGGTGGTGGGATTGGGTATCGTGGTTGTTGGTGGTGGTTCGGTTGGTCAACGAAATGGTGGAAATGGTGGAGGTCTGGGTGGTCAATGTGGTCAACGAAATGGTGTGGCTAAGAGGGAAAGAGATGAATTGGAATCCCAAGGGAAAGGGGGAATCATGAAACCTGTGTTTTAGGTAAGTGGAAAAAAGAAAAGGGGGGAAAGGGAATTATAAAAAAATATGAACAAATGACATCCAAGGGAAAGGAGGGGATTTATGACCTTTCCTTTTCTTGTTTCCTCGTAAAAAAAATGCCCTTAATGTAGTAATAGTTTTTTTTGTTGTAAAAATATATTTATAGCAAAATAATTTATTTTTTTTAAATATTATATAACCGGTCCAAACCGATCCGGTTCAGATCAGACCGGATGATTTCGGTCCGGTTCGAGTTTAGATCGGTATTTTTCCGAACCGGTCCCGATCCACAAAATGTGGATTTCGGTCCACCCCTAGATACAATATCATCCGCAAATAACATACACCATGGTACCTCTTCTTGGATTGGCCTTGTCACTTTATCTAATCAATGCAAAAGGGAAAGGGTTCAATGCCGACCCTTGATGCAAACCAATTGTTATAGGGAAGTCCTTTGTCAATTCATCACAAGTCCTGACATTTGTTGACACACCCCGGTACATGTCCTTAACTAGGTCAATATACCTTCGGGGAATACCTTTTCTCAACAATGCCCACCAAAGTACCTCTCTTGGTACTTTGTCATAAGCCTTTTCTAGATCAATGAAAACCATATGGAGGTCCTTCCTCGCCCTATAAAACTTCATCATTTGTTTTAGCAAATGAATTGCTTCCATTTTTCGGATATGCTAGTGCATTCCTTTAACCGATGTTCTATTACCCGTTCCCACATTCTTAATATACTCCAACATTCTTAATATACAACCTTATAACAAGTTGCTAAAAAATAATATACTCCAAGTCTAACATTCTTAATAAGATGAAGTATAAGATGCAAGGTAGCAATAAAATGTTTTTAATTCCAGAAGCATAATTATTTCTTGTTTGATAAGTAATATATTTCCACTGCATTCTTTCCTTTTACTTGCAATATTTCCTACTTTGGAAGTTACAAACTATTTGCATGATTTCCTTTTAGGAGAATAAGTTATCTTCACCTCTTTTCTATCATAGATTCATATGGGTCCCCTTTTTTCCTTCTCTATCTTTATCCTCTCCTTAAATTTTGTGCATCAAGGTATGATGCAAGAAAAAATACAGTACAAAAGATCTTCAGGCAAAAAACTAAAGAGACTACACTAAAACATCATCAAACATTAAACCCTGATAGCCCCTTAACCCCCTCCAATATCAAGGTTGAAAGACTGTACAACCAGCCCTTGAAAAACAGAATTGCAAGGTAAAAAATAGAGCCAATGACAATACTCCTCAATCTCTTTACACAAAGGCCCAACTTAATTCAATCGTTATTTGCTGAAGTGATATATTACAGATTTTGTTGTACAAAGATACTAAGGTTGTCTTCAGTTCGTCAGAAATTTTCAGATCTAAATTTTTCTGATCTGAGATAGATCTGATCTTATTTGAATTCATTGCAGTTACATTTCTTATTAGAATTTTCTAATCTGGTTTGAATGTTTCTGATGTGGTGTGATGTTTTTTATAAAAAGCACTAGAGTGCTTAAATAAGTTGAACTGAACATAGCCTAAATTTCAAATTTTACTGATTGAAACTAAGTTTACTACTCTTAACTTTTTAACTAAATATAATTAGCTAAAGTTAAGAGGACCAAAATAATCTGAATAGAACTCTGGAGTCTGGATTTTCTTTTCATCTTGCTTGTGGTTGCTCATGCCTATTTGTAATATTTTAGTAATCCATTTCCTACCATAAAAGAGGAAACCACCAGTGCCATCCTATAGGCAATATGCATGGCTGAATTACCAGTGCAATTAGGTTAGCTAATAAACCCAGAGGATCCTTTCTGGTAGCAATAGTATATGAACAAGAAAAAGACACAGGTTGTTTCCTTTTCGCCTATACAAAAACACAAATCATATTACATTGGACAAACTAGACAGTGATAACAAGCCGAGCCAAAATAACCAACAAGCTTATAAGATAGAGCATGAATGATGAGACATTTCCAACTATTTATCCAGGTTTATAAAAACCTCCTTTATAATATTTTCAATTGGATGGGAGTTAATCATCACAGCCAATAAAGAAAATAATGCAAATGATCTGCAGACTCAACGACCTTCAATATTCTTGATGCATTAAGTGGAATAGGATTCTGCCACATACATTCTCGAGTAGAGACCATTACAACATCATGCCAGTACCTATCCCAGAGCTTATCTTAGAGACATTTTGTACATCTTAGATAGCAGAAGCCTAACACCATGTTAGGTACAAGCTTCTACAAGTGTTTCTCAACTTGGGAAGTAGTTATTGGGCCAAATAGGGGGTCCGCAAGAGGAAAAACAGGTTTTAAAGAAGCCAAAAATTGTTTTTAGGAGTGAAGAGAATGAGAAACACCAATTTGGAGCTTCTCCAAAGTGTTTCTCCCGGGAGCTAGTTTCCCATATAATGCAGGTTTTGTTGAGACCAAAATACCTTTTGCTTCCTTATGATTTCCCCGTATGTCCCAACTAAAATTTATATTTTATCTTCTCTCTCCTGTTTTCATCCCAACAATTCACATCTTTATCCTTACCTTTTCAAATTCCAATTGCTCAACAACCCAATCATCTTCAAAATCTTGACATGCCTAATGGAAAAATGTCACAGACTAGTCTGAATGTCTGAATTATACTGTTGCCGACAAAGCTTTAATTTTCGACTTTCATTGAAGTTCAATAATAATGGCAATGAAGGGGCGATTTAGTAACTTGTTGAGAGAAATAATGGAGATGGCGAAAATGGAGAGCTTGTTCAGCAATAATGGAGATGGAAAAGGAGCGTTTGGGTGGTTTTAAGAGAGATAAAGTGGGAGGGTGATGGAGCATCAAATACCATGGCCCATGAATGTCRAGTTTTGAATCAATATGACAAACATTACTAATTTGTTTATAATTGTTAAAATCGCTTCTTAAATTTCTGGCCAAACAAATCTAACTTTCACAACTGTTTCTATGGAAATCTGTAGAAATACATTTGAGAAACAGATGTGGTTTTTCAAAAGCTTGGCCAAACATGCCCTAAAGCCTCTAAGCTTGGTAAAATCTCAACACATATGATGCGCTGCATTACTGAAACCTTTTACTGCTATACAGTGAAAATTGCAAAATTTACTGACAACACAAATTGACAAAATAAATCAACTCAAAAACACAATTCCGAAATACAGAGTTACTCAATAATTATAAAGCAATTATTTTGTACACATCAAAAGCTGGGCAAGGGTACACAAGTAGTTACACGCACCTGAAATTCCCCATTACGTATCTCCTTTCTTTTAAAAGAATACCTAGGCTTGATCTGTAAAATGGAACACGAAAATCAATGAGGCATGCCCAAACCATGAAAAGAAACATTGTCATTATTTGCAGCTTACAGCGATGCCTTTGCTTTCCAAGCTTTTTGTCAAACAATCAGTGAGAAATTCTCCCCCAATTGGTGAAGACAAGACAGCCTACAATGGAAGTAAAGGTAAAAAATAATGAATAAATTATGACAGCAAAAAAACTCCATATTAAATTACGCCAACAAAAATCATGCTTCTGATAGTTGAGCTGATAATAGTCATAATACACTTTCTTTACTTTTTTAGCATCAGAAAGCACAGTGCCAAATGAAACCTGTACTTGACTGTCCATCTTTGAAGTCGCAGAATGAACTTTCTAATCAATAGTCTCTTTAAATTAAGGGATATTCCATTTGGTACCACTATACTTTTGGTTTTTCCATTTGATACCACTATTTTTTAAAATTAGTTTTTTGGGGGGATTCTATTTGTTAGCACTATATTTTAACCTTATTCTCCACTATAACATTTTATTAAACTAGAGTACGATGGTACCAAATGGAAAAAAAAAAAAAACGAAAGTACAATGTTACCAAATGGAATATAACTTAAATTAATTAAAACTGACCATATAACCTTATTCATCCATGCATTATTGTAATTGGCAAACAAAGAACTTGAGTTCCTGACAAAATTATTGATAATAGCTTCAAACACATTTCTTGATTGCTCAGAAATTGAGTTTCCTTGTTCTTTACTTTTAAGTTTTTGTTTCTCATTTCTCTTCTCATGCAACATAGTCACATGTAATAAACACCTTCCATGAAAGTAGAAGCCTTGACCTCTTCAAGACCTAAAATCTTACATGATTTTTTTTTTTAAAATGTTCTCATTAACATAATCAACAACCTAGGAAAACAAAGACGCAGAAGTTAAAAAAAAAACAATAAATAAATAAATAAATAAATAAATAAATAAATAAATAAATAAATAAATAAATAAATAAATAAATAAAAAAGGTTTACCTTTTGAAGCACATAACCATCATGTACCGGGGCAACAGAAGTTGAACCACCACCACTGCAAAAATCAGGAGTTAGCTGCTACACGCTGTGTTACAATCCACAGGAGAGCCTTTAACATCTAAATGCAAAATTTTACCTGTCAACAACTAGAGAGGTTGCTCGTCCTGAAGCAAATGAGGTAAGAACCTAGCAATGAAGATAATTCATCAATAAAAAAAGAAACAAAGCCATCAAAACTCTGAATAATACATCAGAATTCAGGTGTGCAAATTAAAATAAACATACTGCATTCTTGGCCAAGAATAAGGCTGGTACTTTGTATTTTTCAAACATTAGCTCTGCTGCCCTGTAAAATGCATACTTTGTTAATATTTTGCACATCAATGTAATTACAAACTGATTAGTGAAATGTCAGGAAGTTAAATGTAAGTTTGCACCAAAAATTTGAAATACAATAGTAAAATGCTTATCAGAGTCCATCCTACACTAACAGTTCAAAAGAGAAATTTTATTGCATTATGATATTTAAGAGTGACTCAGGACTAGATCCTGCCAGCAAATCAGGCTTATGAACGGGGAAAAAACACCAACTGGTAAGCTGAAGTAAAGAATTGTTGTGAAATTTCTAAACATATATAAGCAATGCACATTGACCAACATAATTTCCAAATAAACAAGCATGCTTTTCAGCTTTTCATGGAGAAAAAGGGGGGCATTTACATTCATCTGATATTTTGAAAGCATTTTAAGTAAATTTTGTGACACACAACAAAAAGTTTATTTTCATCAAGCACAATGGGAAAGACAGGTCAAGATATATGTATGAACTGCCACTTTTATGCCTTGCTGGAGTTACCTCCATTTTCCTTACCTTCTTCAGTCCCTTGAACCCTTTCTATAAGTTTTCAGATAACCTTATCAAATAACTGTTAATATGATCTCTATATTATAAGTTCGTATATAGCTAAACTCACCTTTCCCGTTGCTGTTGATTATTGAAAGATGGCTCTGCAAGCAGCATAGGATGCTCCTTTGGATCAATCAGCAGGCATTCCCTGAATGCGATAAAAATGAGACGACTATGAGCCCCGTGTAATTCATAATTTATCAGAGAACTGAGAGATAAAAAAAATATGTTCCAATTTTGAAAAGAGGGTTTTATCTTAAAATTCCTGAAATTCAAGCATACAAAGACAGGATGTGACATTGAAAACTGGTGAAAAATTATTAGAACACTAACGAAGTGGACTAACGAGATTCAAAGTTCAAGCAAAAACCTAATTGTGAAAATCTTATATCCACTTTAATTCTTTCCTAGATTGATAACTTTTTTCCTMTATAACTGTTCTTACATTATCTTTTAGTGGAAGTACTCATAAGTTTCATGCTTGCAAGTACACATAAGAATAATTGAAATTTGTTAATTGAAGAAACATATAAATCAAGACTAATCCAATAACATCCCACATGATAACACTTTATTTGTACATAGCAAATAGAGTTAACTTAGCATTCCCTCTTTCTTTTCTTAGTTGCTATTTTAAGGTTTGCACTTTGTAAAGTATTTTGAGGAGGCATATGTGAATGGGTGGAAACCATGTAAGACACGGTGCCCATTGAGAAGATGACAAAAATAGGGTAAGATTGGTCAAATTTCTATGCTTTCAAATTTTCAATATAGAAATGTACAATGGGCACATTAGTAAATGCCTTATACTTTCAGTAAATTCTTAAAAGAAAAAAAGATCCCACAAACATGCACAACACATGCGCTCTCTCTCTTTTTCTAAGATATGCCCTCGAAGAGTTGGCTTTACTAAGGTATACCCAAGCCTTTTCAGAATTCTATGATGTACCCATACGCTCCTAATCATTAGTACCAACCACCCCCCCTCACAACCAACACCTTAGTTTTAAAAGGCGCAAGGCGCACCAAGGCGCGCGCCTTTAGTAGGTGAGGTGCACCTAGCATATTAGATATTTTTTGTTATCATGGTGCTAAAATTTCACTGAAAAAGCCTCTTATATGCAAAAAAATTGATTGAAACTTTAAAAAAAAACCTTTGGTAGTCGTTGTAGACTAGTTAATATTATAAAAACAATGGAAACACATCAATTAATAACTTAGGTCTAAGCTACTTGCAAAATGCGCAAAGGCGCGCCTCACTTAAGGCGCTCTGGTGCTCTAAGGCGCACGCCTGTGAGCCCTCTTGTAGGTGGGGCGCACCTCGCCTATAAAAAGCCCATTCTCCTGAGCTTGGAAGAGCCTTGAGCCTAGGCGCGCCTGAGGCGCGTTTTTTAAAACTAAGACCACCACCAACAAAACCCTTCCGCCCCTTCAACCACCACGCCTCACCACCCTTCGCTTCCTTCCTAACAACATTAAGAACATAATCAATCAACACAGCACCTTCGGTGTAATGCGATTTAGCCCAATTATTACCAGCACCCCCAACTGACCAAACATAAAGTTATCAAACCTAAAGATTTGACCTTACGAGCCAGATATGATACTATCCATGGTACCCTGTTCAAGATCCATGAGCATTGCTCCGGGAACAAACTTACCACAACCAGCTTAATTMCAGTAGACATTGATTCTCTTCAACCGCAAATCAGTATCACCCTGGTACTTCCAGAGCAATTCGAAATTTATCATCACCACTGCAATTGAAGGAGATTAGAAAGAAGGGGGCTTGGAGGAGAGAGAAGAAGTTGATGGTAGGTGGGGTTTAATGGGAGGATTGAGAAGTTTCTGTGGTGGGTGGCTCGCCAGTGGGGTTAGTAGTGGGAGAGTGGTTGTGAGGGAAGAGGTAGGGAATTTGGGGTTTTTTAATTTTTTTATTATTATTTTGAAGTTGGGTAAGGTTAATTTTGATACTAGGGGAGGGTATGACTAATTAATGATGAGGTGCTTAGGGGCACAACATACAATTCTCAAAAGGCATGGGTATACTGTAGAAAACCCAACTCTTCAAAGGTATACCTTAGAAAAACCCAAGAAAAAGGCCCAAAAGAAAAGGAATTGTACAACAATGTTTCAAAGCTTTTTGAGAAAGAATCTTGCGACACAGAATATTTATTCTGATAACCATTGGCTTGGTAGGGATATGATTCCTATAAATGAACAAGTTACAGCACAGCCTAAGGCAGTCAATAACTCAAGACTTTCTGAAGTTTGCAAATACAGTTAAGGTGTTGTTTAGAGACCTCTTTCACTGACCAAACAACCAAGCTATCACCAAGGGATATTAGCAACTTGCCAATCACCTAAATATAGATAACTAGATAGCACACGGAATAAGGTTTTATAAGGATCACTTTAATGTTGAGGTCAATAGAAAAAATTTCACCTAGACCCAACTTTAAACTTGGCATATTGCATGCATAAATTTTCAAAGATTAAATCATTGGTGACTTCTTTCTAATCTAAAGTCTAACAAAATTTTCTAGTCCACCCCCATTTATTATTTTCACTTTTTCTTCCTCAATATACAAACTAATGTTCTTCTTGACACCCTATTTCACCACTATCTTATCTCTCAATCTGACGCTCCTCAACCCTACTTATGTCAGAGTTTCAAAATTCAGAAGGTAATTAAAAGTAGACAACAGATACAAAATGTGTTAGCCAGTACAAAATCACAATACCAGTGTTTTTTAGTGTTCTATCCATCAATATCAACATTAGTAGAACTGCTAAATCTTCTAATAGTATGGATATAAGTAATATAATTCAATCACCTGAATGCATGGTCCCATATACTGTCGACAATATCCCAGTCCGCAACCACTCCACCTTTAAAGGGTGATAAAACCTGATAAGATTACATAAGCCACGTCACAATTAATTACAAATTGATGCAAATATTTTGTTTCTTTGTTCAGAAAATCTTGTAGACTCCCTTTAGTTTTATCCACCAAAATCATGGCTTCAATGGTCAATAAAAGGATAGGGTTACAACATCAACTTGCCTCCATATTGTCACGACGAAATCCCAAGGACTGTGATCCAACATAAAATTTACGCTTGTCTTTCTCTTTCTCTGATTCAAAGGTTTTCACGGTATTGTTTGAATCAGGAGCTGATACTGCATTCTTTTCTGGATTATCAGGAACATCCACCTCCATTTGATGAATGGCACCAACCACCTTAAAGGAAAACAGAGATTCAAAAAAATATACAACTACAATAGTACAACACTTGGATAAATGAGAAGCATGACTATGGATGATACCAGTAGCAATTGTTTTTAGCATACATAATACTTGAATGGAACATGAGAAAAGTATCCAATAAAAGAAATAACCACAACTCCGGGCAGAATGCCATGCAACAAAAAGAAAGCTAGAACAGAAATGGCTAGAAATATCATACATGGTAACAAAAGTAACAAATAATCACTGCTAGTGCATCTAAGAAAGACAGAGCACTTACAGAAGGAAAGACAGCTTTGGGAGCATCTTCACCAGCATAGCCTGCCTTGCAGGTGTGAGACCCCAAGTCAATTACAATTGCTGATACTTCATCTGCCATAACCYATTTCAAAGATATAAACATCATATTAGATTAATAAAAATTACATGTCATTGGAAATTATGAACTTGATGGKACATGCAGCATAAAGTAACSAWCTTTGATCYACAAATATTTTGTGAAAAAAAGAAATTAAAATACAGCTATCTTTCACATGGCAACTGAAAACAACCTCCAAAATTTCAATAATGAAACAGTTCATTCATTTACAAAGTTGCAATACAATTTATTTCAACAATAAACCAAAAAAAAAAAAATGGTAAGAATTAGTACGAAAATACATAAACAATGTACAATTGCAAGCCAAAACCCCTAACTTAACCATTAACACAAAAGATAAACCATAAAACCCCAATTTAACGAAAAATAATTGATAAAAAATTGGAAGTGCAAACATAAGAGTCAAATTGATATACATTGAGGAAAAAATGGAAAAGTACGAGGGGGAAGGAAGTAGATTAGGAACTTACCACCACCATACATGGTTGCGAGCTAACTCGTCGTCGCAAATACAAGGATTGAAGCCTTGAAGGAGATTTCGAAAATGGGTAAAATTGCAGATCACTGGAATACTGGATTGGTTACAATCAAATGAATTAACAACTTCAAATGCTAAGAGTCTTACTTGAATTACTTATCTTCATTCTAACTTCTATGAATTACACAAAATAAAATTACAATAAGCAATCAACTACATTTTATAATGATAAACTAATCATATTCATTTTAATTTGGACCAAAATCAATTTTACTTCCTCAGAAAAAGCGTAACTTTGAGGGCTACACGGACTCTAGATGAAAAATAAATTGTATAAATAAAAGTGTATAACGGTAAGTGATAAATTATAAGGGAAAATTGTCCAAAATTACCTAAGTTACGCCTGTTTTTATGAGAAACTACCTAAGTTAGAAAACCTGTAACAAAACTAACTAACGTAGAGTTTTTCTTGTTAACCACTACTTGATTTGATTTTTCGGCGTTAACTCTTAGATTCCGGCTACTAAAACTCACGTGCTAGTCACGTGACGTTTTTTTAATTCAAAAAATCATTTTCCGTCATTTTGTTGGGTTATTTGTTTTTATTAATTGATCAATTTTGGGTTTATTTGTAATTGAATTGAGTTAGATTAAGGAGGAAAAGGATGAAAAATGATTTTTTAAATTAAAAAAATATGTCAGGTGACCGGCACGTGAGTTTTAGTCGCCGGAATCTAAGAGTCAACGCCGAAAAATCAAATTAGGTAGTGGTCAACAAGAAAAACTCTAAGTTAGATAGTTTTGTCACAGGTTTTCTAATCTAGGTAATTTCTCGCAAAAACAGGCGTAACCTAGGTAGTTTTGGACAATTTTCCCTAATTATAATTAGGAGTGGTCCCCTCTTTTGCTTAAACCCCACTCACGTGGGTATCATTTGAGGGAAAGATGTTTTGGGGATTTCAACTTCCACCAAAACACTTTACATTCCAAAAATTTAAATTTCCCACCAAATAATTCAAATTTTACAATTCATACTTTAAAGTACTTGGCTATAAATACATTAGCAACATTCAATTCATTTCTCCCTATTTCACCCAAAAAAAACCCATTATAGCATTGAATGCAAGTTTTCCACGGTTAGCAAAAAATTAAGTTAGAACTACACTCACACACTACACTTAGTACTATATAATTAGAGCTTTAAATTACTCCTAAAATCACTAATTACAGCTGCAATCAAACCCCAAAAATGACAACTGATGAAGTTGAGGACCCTTTCTATAGCCTAGATGTGCTGCTGGCTAAGAGTGAGGTCAGTGCTCATCATCCTCAATCTGAAACAGGTTAAGAAGAAGAAGAAGAAGAAGAAGAAGAAGAAGAAGAAGAAGAAGAAGAAGAAGAAGAAGAAGAAGAAGAAGAAGAAGAAGAAGAAGAAGAAGAAAGAAGAGAGAAGAAAAGAAGAAAAGAAGAAAGAGAAGAAGAAGAAGAAGAAGAAGAAGAAGAAGAAGAGAAGAAGAAGAAAGAAGAAGAAGAGAAGAAGAAGAAGAAGAAAGAAGAAGAGAAGAAGAAGAAGAAGAAGAGAAGAAGAAGAAGAAGAAGAAGAAGAAGAAGAAGAAGAAGAAGAAGAAGAAAGAGAAAGAAGAAGAAGAAAGAAGAAGAAGAAGAAGAAGAAGAAAGAAGAAGAAGAAGAAGAAGAAGAAGAAGAAGAAGAAAGAAGAAGAAGAAGAAGAAGAAGAAGAAGAAGAAGAAGAAGAAGAAAAAAGAAGAAGAAGAAGAAGAAAAGAATAGAAAGAAGAAGAAGAAGAAGAAGTTAGGAATTTTTTCAAGTCAAAGAAAAGGTAATCTCACTATAAAGGAAAGAAATCATGTTGTTCAACAATTGCTTCAAAACTTAAAGGACAACAAGGTACCACATGGATTTCAAATTAAGCTAGCTAATGAAATTGGGGTTCATAAAAGCGCAATTTCAAGAATTTTCAAAGACACATTGATGTGAGACACAAAAAAAAGGGGTGTTATTGGTAGTAAAGCCAAACAATATGAAGCGCATTTGTTGGTGCATTAAAGGTCCCTCATACTGTGGTTCAGAGGCAGTTAAAAAAAGGTATGCTCAGGCATCACTCAAGTACCAATCATCCTCTAATTACAGATGAGGATCACAAAGGACAGAATGAAGTGGGTGTTGAAACACATCCACCCAGGCGGCCATGGTCAGCCTGGTGAGTTTGATGACATGAAAAATGTCATACACATTGATGAAAAGTGTCATACACATTGATGAAAAATGGTTCTACCTGAACCCAGAGAATAGGAGATTCATTCTCCTTCCAAAGGAGGATAATCTTTACAGATGTCAGCAATCAAAAAGGTTTAAAATCAAAGTTATGTTCATGGGTGTTATATATAGGGAGACCACTTTATGATGAAAATGGCGTTGAAATCCATGATGGTAAGTATGGCATTTACCCTTTTAATTTGTTGAGTATGAGAGACCAAAGAAGAGTTCAAAGAATAGAATCAGAGGAACAATGGAGACAAAAGGCATTGCAAAGTGTCAACCAAGATGTTGTAAGACGCATGCTCAGGCCTACTGGTCTTCCAAAGGATATTTACATACAATAAGACAATGCCAGACCACACATTACAGGTCAAGATGAAGAGTTCATGCAGGCTGCAACTACAAATGGTTTCAACATACAATTGATTTTCCAACCACCTCAATCTCCTGACCTAAATGTCCTTGATTTGGGGCTTTTTAATGGATTTCAGTCAATACAATACCAGTCATTTCCCAAACTTGTTAAATCCTTGTGTGGGTTAAAGCATTCACCTAAGCAGTGGCATGAGAAAATTGATTTTGCAATATTGTCTCTTGATTTTACTCATAATTTAGCAGATAGGTGATTTATTCTAAGTTTACATATGAATATGGTGTGATAATATGTTTGTATATTGATGACATGTTGATATTTGGCACCAACATGAAAGGCATTGATGAGACTAAAAAGTATTTAACCTCTTGTTTTCAAATTAAAGATTTGAATGAAGTTGACACTATTTTAGATATCAAAGTTGTCAAACATAGTGGGGGTTATGGACTTAGTCAAGCTGATTACATTGAAAAATTCATAACAAGTTTAAACATTTGGATCTAGGTGAAGTGAATACTCCGTATGATTCATCTTGTGAACTAGAAAAGAATAGAGGTGATCATGGGGCGGACCGAACTGGGCTTGGGCCGGGCTTCGCCTAAAATATAGACCCTTTAATCGAGACAGACCGGGCTTAGGTTCGGGCCTAAAAGTTTATGTTCAAAGCCTGAAAAATATAAAAGCGGGCATGGCGGGGTTTTTCGGGCGAGGCCCAAAATGCCTTAAATTTTGGGCCTCGCCCGAATTGTTTCTGTGATAAGAGATAAGGAGAGACAAAGAGGAGATGAGGGATGACTGGATGAGGAGTTGAGAGGAGAGAGAGAGAGTTTTTAATTGATCATTTAATTTATGAGGGATGACGATGATGATAGAATACATAGAAGATGAAAGCGGTGGAAGGGTTAAAAATCCAAAAGATCGATCTGTTTTTTTTTTTGTGGGACCATGTCTTTGCATGTCTATTTTTTATTAAAATTGTTAATTTTTTTCTGAATAATATTTAAAATGTTAATTAAGTATGATAAAAATATAATGTATGTTAAGTATTATTGTGAGTGGGATCATGTTTTTTCTTTTTCTTTTCCATCTAATTATTTCACAAATTTAATCACGACACTTAATAGTGTAGGCTAATATGTCGAGTGCACATAAAAAAATAAAATTGTTTTGACACTTTACAAAGTGTCGACAAAAAAGTGTCGATAAAGTAAGGGTTTTGTTGTAGTGTTCTCAAGCAGTAACAACATCAAGGAAATTATCATTCAAGGTCCAGTGATTATAGAACCTGAATGGGAGCTTGCCTTAAGGGATAGACACAGGCTTAAGCACCATAGGAAAGTGATCAAATAGTCCTTCAGGAAGGTAACAAGCCTCCACAYAAGGACCATGATCCCTTCATTGGTGATTACACAACACTCTATCAATTCTAGAACACACCCTTCTGTCACCATCTTGTTTGTTTGTCCATGTATAAAAGCTACCACAAGTTTTCATGTCCTTCAAACCACACCTCTGCATATACACTCTCATAGGAGCCACCTCTTGAGCAGAATCCCTAGAGCCAACCCTTTCATTCAATTCCATAAGGGCATTAAAGTCACCCCCTACTATCCAAGGCCCCTTCATTGAAGAAGCCAAACCCTCCAGAGCAGACCATAAAGGGATTATATCTTTTTTCCACATTAAAAGCATACACAAAAGTAGCAGAAAACTGAAACCCCAAAGCAGTAGTAACATGACAGTGAAACATTTGACTACAGGAAGCCACAATATTCACTAAAAAGGAACCTGGCTGCCCGGCTAAAATAATTCTACCATTATAATGCATACTATGATTGGAAGTAAAACACCAAGCTGGACACAAATCCAAGAACATTTGACCCAAACTTGGTTGTTTAACCCTAGTTTCCAGTAAACAAAACAATTTAATCTACTGACCATGGATAAACTTCCTCACCTCAGCCTGCTTTTGGGGATTGTTCAATCCCCTAACTTTCCATATAAGAAGTTTATCCATGAGCATTAGGGGATGCCAACCCCTGAACACTCACCACATTGCCAACCACATGTCCACCATGATCCTATACATCATCCAGCAGAGGTTGGAATGAATTCAGCTGCTACACAGGTGGAGGTTTAGTAATTATAGGAGGTAACCTACTTTTACTAGTAACCAGCTATAAACCCTCCTCCCCAGCTCGCTCTTTACCACCAACATCCTTCCTACAATCCTCACTAGCCTTCACAGATGGCCCCACCATCTCAATAGGCAGTTGCTTCTCACCTTTCTTCTTAGCCTCCTTCCTTTGTCTACTAAGTTTCTGCGTGTCCTCCTTGTTGCAAGCCTCAGTCTCATGACCATAACCCTGGCACTTTTGACATAGGATAGGTCTCCATTCATACTCCACACAATGTGAAATTTTCACTCCTCTTTCATTCTCAAACTCAATAGAACATGGAAGATCTTAACCAATCTCCACCTCAACCATCACTCAAGCAAAGGACAATTTCTCTTTACTCAATGTAACAGTATCAACCTTCACTGCCTTCCCAACCATGCTCGCAATTTTCAACAAACAATTGGCACCCTAGTATTTCAGATCAAGCTTAGAAAACTTGATCCAGATGGGAACAGTCTTAACCTCTTGCTTTTGAACTTCCATATCTGAATTCCATTGTTTCACAATCAGAGGTTTAGAATCAAAGAAAACATGACCCCCTTGCACCACCTTATAGAAATTATCAAAAGAGTGAAACCGAACCAAGAATAAACCATGGCTAACCTCAGCAATTTTATCAATACCCAATTTCCCCCATATGTGTTTGAAAAAACCATCAGTAACTTTCAATGGCGGATTCGCCCCAATAACATAGCAAACAACAGCAGATTCCCGATAAGAAATCTCATCAACCACATCAGGCAAATCAATTTTGACAGGAGAAGTACCTTTAGGTGAGGAAACACCATGCTTTGTTTTCTGGGTCTGCAAGGAATTCCCTTTCAACACATTCAACCACACATTAGCCCGATCAATTACAGTATTTTGCTCTTGAATTGCTGCCAAAGATGATTTGGGAGATAAAACAACCCCAACACCATCATCACCAACTTCAGGCACTTCCAAAACAGGGACATAATCTGGGTTTGGGATTTCAAGCGCAACAATGGTCGCCGGAGCTTCAGACCGCTGCACCAAGCCACTAGAAACCACTGAAACCCCACCATTGCAAGGAAGCTTCACTGTATCAACATTCAACACCACTGGGTTAGATCGGCCTTGCAGAACAATGGCACTCGAAGAAGGAGATTGTCGCYCCATAGCAATCTTAGAAGAAGCTTGCTTAGAGACATTCGAAGAACTAGTAGAAGCATCAGTGATCGTTGAGGTCTTCACTTTCCGAGTCTTCGCCATGGCTACTCACTCACCTTCTAGTGAGAGAAAGAGAGAGAGAGAAAAAAACGCGAAAAGTCTAGTTTCTTGTTTAAATCCCACTTTGGTTTGGTGGGGTTTTGATTCAAGTATTCAACAACTTAGGAAAATTACAATGGGCTGGGCCTAAGTTATTTGGGTTCAATAGCTATTCAGCCATTGACTAGCCCAACAAGTCAAAAATTAACATAATCTTTCTTTAAGCAACCCTAAATAAAATTCCAAATGTTCTCGCATTTATTATTTTCCCTTGCTTGGATTTGGTTAATTTAGATTTTGATTTCGTCATAATGTTTTTTTTAACACAAAGAAGGAGCTTTTATTTATGTATAACTGTGCACAGGGCAGACATAGCTACTGAAAACATGTAACAGCTTCCATAAACTATAAAACTCCTTACATGGAAGGATAACGTACTCAGCATTTTCTAGAGAGAAACCTTCAAAATAGTTGCTATTACCAAAAAAAATCCCTACGAGATACTGCACTAAATGATTTAACGCTAAGCATAGTGCAACAAAGCAGACATTACTAATCATAATAAGGGTTTGTTGAAGGACCAGCAGCATGACTTGGCCTATCAACGAAAATAGTAGAACTTCTTGCAACATTGGTGATAAGATTGTTTAWATCAGAGAGTCTTCCACGAGCAATGTTTGATGTTCCAACATTAGCCATATCCTTGCAGTAACCCGGTGTGGCAAAGCTTGGAACCTCAAAGTACACTTGTCTGTCATGAACCATTTGATAAGCATGACCAGCCAAAACATGAGTAACATCATTTGCCTTCCTTTTGATGTAGCTCAAAGTAGTAGTACATGGCTGCGTCAAAAGGGCAACCACTTCCTTGATAACAACGTCCAAAGCATGTGTTGGGAAATCCTTGGCATTTTCCAAAATGTTGATGATGTTTTTTTGCATCTGTCTCAATCTCTAAGTGATTGATTTGAATGTCCCTTGCCATTTCCAATCCTTTCTTCAAAGCATAAAGTTCACTTGCCAACGGAGAAATGCACTTAAGTTTTACTGAAAAACCCATGTGCCATTTTTCGTACTCATCTCTAATTACTCCACCTCCTCCTCCAGTGCCACTTGTCTCCTTCCAGCTTCCATCAACATTGAGTTTCATGTAGCCTGATCTTGGTGGTTTCCATCTCTTGAGAATTGTAGTAATCATTGATACTCTGTTGGACTGAGTTTAACTGCAAAATTCCATTAGTGATAATATAGTTTGAGCAAATTTGATTATATATCGCAGTAGCTTTTGACATGGCTCCATCAAACACAGCTTTGTTTCTTGCTTTCCAAATGTGCCACAAGGTAATTGCAAATATTTGTTTGCACTCATCATCAGAACTCATAAAAAATTTAACCCCATTCATTCCAGTTTGAGCAATGAAATTTTTCAAAATCAATTTGTTTATTTGGAATGATTTTTTCAAAAACAAGAGTCCATAAAATGTTACATCTCTTGATGAAGAATGTTGTATCTCTTTATTCTCTTCTAACATTTACAAAAATAAATCAGATTGGTCACATGTAGAATTGGTTATTGGATACGTAAACCATTCGTAAAAGGGTTACGTCAAATTTATAGGGCTTTTACTAGACAATGCTCTATTGACCTATTGGATAGGGTCATTGTCTAACTTACTTTCTTCGTGTTTTTAATGGCTTAATTTCTTTTTTGGGAATTTTATAAAAGATGTCTTACTTTTGATTTTTTCCAACCCTTTTTATGATTGAGAACCACATCAAATTAAATTCAGAAATGCTATTTAAAGTCCAAAAGGACTAAAAATAAAGTCCATATTTCATACAGATACAAAGTATAAAATACCAAGCTTACCCTACTCACTCCCATAACACTCCACCACCACCAAGCAACCATTCCTCCTTCACCGCCCATCCAATATTCCTTCTCTATTGCCCACCACCAAGCCCACACATGGCCCACCACCAGGCCATGCTCTTCCATCCATCCACTACCCTTTTTTTAAATCGACAAAAAAATTTGGGGAGGCGCTTGAGATTGGTGCCCCACCCATGGTCGCGGTGCCTAACCTAGTGGTGGGTGGCGGAGAAGTATTGTTGATTTAGTAGTGGTGGAGTGCTATGGGAGTGAGAAGCTAAGTAGCATGGAAACACTGAGAGTTTCGGAAATGGGGAAACATTAACAAAAATTTTAAAGTAAAAAAGATAAAAAGACAAGAAAAACTCTAAAATTCTCTTACCAACCTATTAATGTATTAAAATGTCATATAATGATACACAATTACCCATATAATTTAAAATTTGCAACAATATATTAAAGGGAAATTCCCAGTGGTACTCACGAATTTTTGCGAAATCGATCCCAGTGGTAGACATGAGAGTTTTAAAATCTCATATATAAACATGAGTTTAATGTATATATGTGAAACTCAACCAAAACCACCTCGACCACCCTCAAATGGCCCTTCCCAACCACAACCACCCCCCTCTATGCCTCCACAGCCACAACCACCTCCCTCTACGCCTCCCTAGCGACAACCACCTTACCAATGTCTCAAATCGTCACACTCACCAAAACCACTTCCACAAATCGCCACACCTATATTTAAATAAAACATCAAATTATTATTAACAAAAAAAATTCTTTTCTTCCGCATTTATTGACACAATGCACACAGAATGTGAAATTTTAGGCAAAAAAATAACTAACGATCAACAATTCAAAAATAAATAAAATCACATAAAAATAAACATCGTTCTTAAAAGCGATAATGAAATGAAAGATTATAAGTCAAGTATCTACCATCAAATACATTAGTTAAGGTTTTATAATATGTTTGCTTTCAATAAACAAAAGATGTGTAAGTTGGTAAGTTATAGAGTTTCTAATATAGGATACGCTATTATCGTAAAGTTTCCGATATAGGAAACGTTTCCGYTTTTTATTTTAAGTTTCGAAGAGTTTCCTTGTTTTCGAGTTTCGAAAACGTGGAAACTCTAAGTCCTAAAGGTTTCTGTATTTCATAGGCGAGAAAGGTAAGCTTGCAATTTATACTCCCTCTGTTTTTTAGTTGTTTAAGTTTTCATTTAGAGATGTTTTCAAATAGTTGTTATAAATCAATTTTAAAATAGCTTTTTTACTTCTTACCTATTTTATTTACTCTAACATTAATGAATTACTCTTTTCTAAATTTAACTTTCGTTACTTCACTTAAACTATTCACCGTTTTTTTAGTTGTTTAACTTTTCATTTTTGGATGTTTTCAATTAATTGTTCTAAACCAATCTAAAAATAACTTTTTTAAAAAAAAATTTACCTACTTTATTTACTTTAACGTTAATAAATTACTCTTTCTAAAGTCAACTTTCATTACTTTATCCAATCTATTCACCTAAAATTATTTTTTCCCAAAAAAATTCATTCACACATTTACTCTTTTTCCTAACTTACTCAACCTTTTTACCTAATTTACTCATCTATTTTATCTAACTCAATCAACTCTTAAACACCGTGTCAAATTGGTATGGAACATCTAATAAAAAACGAAAAAATATACTTTATCTGTTTCTTTTTATGGACAACTTTGAAATTGACACATAATTTCAAATAAAATTTGGTGGTAAGGGTAAAAGTTAAAGTGAGAGCAAGTGAAGCATGTGACTAACATATATATAGGAAAAAAAATAACATTAAAAAAGGAAAGAAAAAAAATAATTACCCTTAATTTGATATTTTCAAATTTAACAAAAGTTATCCATAAAAAAGAAACAGAAAAAAATAAGAAATAACAAATGATAAAAAGTTTAAATCCTTGGTTATCTCAATTCTCAAACATATTGTTCAATTGGGATACGAAGCTAGATGATGAATGATGATAAAGCAAATTATTACCAAATTTAGGACAGACTTAGGCCCAAGCTTAATGCACTCATCTTTCCAAACCATAATAGTTTCTTGCCTGGCAAAGGGATTGATATCAATTACATTATGGCCTCTGAGGCTCTACATTCCATGAGGGTTAGGAAAGGGAAAAAGGCTTCTTCGCAGTTAAAATTGACCTAGAAAAGGCTTATGATAGGTTAGAGTGGGGACTTCATCCTTAACTGCATGACCCTTCATGGCTTAGATGAGGCCTCTTGCACTCTCATCATGCACTGCATTACCTCAATTGAGACCTCCATTTTAGTGAATGGACAGCCAACTGAACCTTTCAAACCCACCAGAGGGATCAGGCAGGGGGACCATCTTTCCCCATACATATTCATCCTATGTATGCAGGCTCTCATTCTTTTGATAGAGGAGTACCAACATGGGAGATGGAAACCGCTGATGCTTGGTAAGAGGAGGGTCCCACTATCCCACCTCCTCTTTGATGATGACCTCATTCTATTTGGGGAAGCCACACTTGACACAGCTGAGTCCATGGTCAGAGTTTTGCATCAATTTCATTCATTGGCAGGCCAGAAAGTCAACACTTCTAAAAGTAAGCTTTACTTCTCTAAGAACACTAGCCTTGTCCATAAGGATGATATCACCCAAATCCTTGAGATGGAAAGGATCTCTGATCTAGGTACCTATCTAGGTTTCCCTCTCACAGACAAAAGACCCACCCTTTCCCAATTGAATCCCATTCTCATTAAACTCAAGAACAGGCTAGCATCCTGGAAAACTAAGCACCTCTCCAAAGTAGGGAGGGCTATTCTCATCCAATCCGCCCTCTTAGCAATTCCCCTCTACTCCATGCAATACCTTCATCTTCCTGCCTCCTGTACTACTGACCTAAACAAAATAGTTAAGGATTTCTATTGGGGGAGTGAGGAGGAATCCAGGAAACTTCATTTAGTGGGCTGGAAAAAACTTTCTGCACCTAAACACCTAGGAGGACTAGGTTTTAGATGCCAAAAAATTATGAACAACATCCAAATGGCTAACCAGTGTTGGAAACTCCACTCCTCTGACAACCTAGCTAGCAAAGTCATCCAATCCAAATATTGTGCTGGTCACACCCCTAGGAAGTTTAAGTATGGTTCACACATTTGGCAAAACTCAGGGAAGGGGTGGGAGACCTTTAGTCACCATTCTAGGTGGAGTTTAGGTGATGGGACCCTACTATCCTTCTGGCTTGATGATTGGACAGGTCAAGGCCCCTCCGAGGAACCTAATACATGGGCCACTCACCTTACATGAGGAGAGGGTCGCTGTTAGCAGTTTCATTGATAAGGGGCAATGGAATTTAACCCTCTTGTCCTTCACCCTCTTCCACTTGAAATCCTCCATCTCATCTTAGTCATTCATATTCCCAGGGATGCTTCAAATACTCTCATTTGCCCTTATGCCAAGGGTAAGTTTTTTGACACCAAAGCCCTGTTTACCTCTCTGTATCTCATTCACCATCCTATTTCTTCTGAGGTTGACTAGAATGTACTGTAGAACCTAGACATCCCCCTAAACTCCAATACTTTTTATGGCAACTATGTTGGAACACCCTACCAACTAATCACACACTGGCCTCCAGGGGTCCGCAGACTTCTCCCCACTGTCCCTTCTGCCCTTCCAACCCTGAGACTTGGTCTCATATACTTAGAGATTGTCCTAGGGCCCATGAACTATGGCTCCTTACTCCAGCTCCTGTCTTTCCCCCTGATCTAGACCCTATTTCTTGGCTTTATTCTCATTTGAAGACAACCACCCCCACTTCCACCATTCTTTGGAATACTCTGTTTGCTTGCATATGTTGGAAAATCTGGTTAAGAATGAATCAGTGGATCTTTGAAAGAAACAATGAAGCTGCTCAGGTGGTCTGGATAAAGGCTATTAGGATGGCTACTGATCATATCAATTGTAGCCTTCATGAGCCTAACAACCCCTTAGCCATTAACCCCCACATTTTGTCTTCTCATCCTCACATATTTAGGACTGATGCCTCCTTCAGTACAACCAGGAAGGCTGGTATGGGTGCTACTTTCAAAAACACTGCTAGATCTTGGAGGAAAGGGATCATCAGAAAATTTAAAACTTGGGATGCAACAGCAGCTGAATTGCTGGCCATTTACACTGCCCTTTGCTGGATTGACTTCATGGGCCTGCATTCTTGCATCATTCTCATTGACTCTTTGGTGGCCACACAGAGTATCCAAGGCTTGACCATAATTACTGATCAATATACTCACTTGTATTCACAATGTAGGGCCTTATATTATAAGTGCTTTGTAGAGCTGTGCCATGTTAGGAGGGAGCATGTAGGTGACGCTGATCTGCTAGCTAACTGGAGTAGGAACGAATCATGGGATGGAGAGCCATTTCCCCTAGCTAATATCTATTGATCCTTTCGTATATAATGATCCATTTACTCTGTAAGATGGAATGATCCACCATGATACTTTGTACTTGTGATACTTTTGCTTTATTAATTTAACTAGTATTTGGCTCGTGCAACGCACGGGTTCACTTTGTAATTGACGTTGATATTATAATTGTGTGAAGTAATCATAGGTATACAATGATGAAAAATAATCAAGATAACAATAACAAAAGGATTAAATATTTTAATSAAAAAATAAATTTTCTACGATGTTCTACCATATCGAACTTACTATATCCACAGAATTGATTGGATAATTGTTGTGTTTTATGAAAAAAATAAACATGGAGTAGAAAGAACTTTAAAAAAACAATATTATCTTTTGTAACTATCACAAAGAATATTTAAAAAAAGAAAAAACAATACATAGAAGAATATTGAATGATTTTTTGTTGTCACATTCCATGTTATTAAGTACAAAAATATATTTATAAAAAAGTGGAGATATCAAGTGACATCGATCATGGTAATTTCTCTATTATGAATTATTRCGTATAAGAACTCATTTTAAACTAAAAAGATGAAAAGGGAACGGCCAAACGTCACATGACATATTTTAACAAAAAAAAGAAAAATATGGAATATCACATGTGTCTTTAATTCCGTTCAATTCCATTTTACTAAAAGCAGTGAGTAGATTATTTTATTAGATAAAACTAAAAAGAAAAAGAAACGGAAAGAAGGGAAAATAGAAGGAAAAAATGTTAATTACAGGCAAAAAAAAAATTTAAAAAAAGAAGACGAAAATGAAAAAAATAGAAATATTTTACAAGAAAAAAAGGTAAAAGGGTACAAATTAAAGGAAATTTAAATAAAAATTAAGAAATTTTCATGTGACAAAAATATAGGCAAAAAATCCCCCAAAATAAAATAAGAGGAAAATGAAAAAAAGGTAAAAAAAAAAAAGAAATCTTTTACAACAAAAAGAGACATATAGAGGGTAAAAAAGGAAAATTAAAGAAGAAAATGTAAAAAAAAGGTAATTTCCATGTGTAAAAAAATATAGGCAAAAAACCAAAATCATAAAAATATAGGAAATTTAAGGAAACCTTTTCATTAAAAAAAATGCTAATCAATAACTGAATCTATATTTTGGGATTTTTCTCAGGTACCCCTGAGTTTAGCTTAATCCTCAGTACCCCGAGTTTTTAAAATGCCTCAGTACTCCCGAGGTTAGACAAATAGACGAAATACCTTAAGAGCCATTTACCGTTAATAATTTAACGGTTAGTCTTTAAACCCAATCACCCAATTAACACCAAATTCCACTCCCTAATTATCCCCTCTGTCTCCCTAATACTCCATCTTCCTCTTTTCTTCCTTCTCTTTCCTCCATTATTAACCTTCATTGACAGTGAAGTGCAGTCTTCTGCGAAGGTTCCACCAATAATGCGTATTCTGAAGCTTTGCTCGGAGAACTTGAAAAATAGATATTCAGTAATCCCAACAGTTTCAACTCTCTTGCTAGTTTTTTCCTATCGTTTCCAGCATGGTCACTGATGTAGATAGAATTTGATGTAGACTTACAGTTGCATTCAACCATGAGGAGTTCTCTCAATGGAGTTATTCTCGCCATCAAACATCCCTATATCAGGAAAATGCTTACATTAATCAACATTGCTCTCAACAAAGAGTTTATCAATGAGCTGAATCTTTCCTCCTTGGAAGTCTTAGGTGGGCAGACTTACAATAGCTTATTATTGAGACTTTTAAGACATTAAAAATGCTCTTTAAACAGCGGGAGTAACAAATTAACTAAGAATTTGAGTTCCTTACTGTGGGGGATTTTCGGATGCTTCTTCTGTTCATCATTAATCATCAGAAGTTGAAAACACAGAAAACATCAGACTAAAACTCGCCGATGCTCCGGCGAAAGCCTCGAGAAGGTTCTCAAAAGGAGTTTCTCCAAGAACGGAGGAAAGCTCCGATGACGCTCAAGGACACGTGAACCAATAAATTTCGCCCAAAAAATGTCACACCAAAACCCCCAAAATTCGAATCAATTGAAATTGGGGTTTTTAGTTAGAAATTGGGGTTTAGTTCGAAATTGCTGCTTCAAAAACTGAACAACTTGGCAATTGTAACCTTCGAAAATCAACAACAATGGCAGGCTAAGGAAGAAGATGGATGAATTTTGGTGGTATCGCTGGGCTCGAAACACCATACAAATCTGGGCTAAAAAAATCTGAACTTTAACAATGGAGGAGAGAGATGAGGGGGAAGAAAGAAGCAGAAAAGAGGGGAAAATGGAGATGGAGGTTGTGTATAAGAGTAATAATGAACCAATGAAGGTTTAATAATGGAGGAAAGAGAAGGAAGAAAGGAAGGAATATGGAGTATTAAGGGAGACAGAGGGAATAATTAGGGAGTGGAATTTGGTGTTAATTGGGTGATTAAGGGTTAAAGACTAATACCGTTAAATTATTTAACGGTAAATGACTCATTAAGGGTATTTCGTCTATTTTGTCTAACCTCGGGGGTARCTGAGGCATTTCTAAAAACTCGGGGGTACCTGAGGAATTAAGCTAAACCTCAGGGGTACCTGAGGAAAAATCCCTTATATTTTTGATATATTTGTAAAAGTTTTTAATTTGATTTACTTTGATTTTGTAATAGTTAGATGTAACAATTAGTATACACTGATGAAAAAAGCTAGTAATAATAACAATATACTGAATCATTTAAAAAAATAAAGTTTTTAATTTCTATGCAAAATTACTACTCGTACAATCTTTTTATGAAGTATGGTAATTATACCTGGCAAAAAAAAAAAAACTGATCCAAATTTGACATGCAAAACCGACTCGAAAAAGTTGGGTCATGAATAAAGAAATATAAACAGAAACGCGTTGTAAACCGAACCCGCAAACTTGTTTCATAAATAGGATGGGTCAAACCCGACCCGTTTCCCAATTAATTTATTAGTACAAATTTTTAAGAACCAATTGGGTCATGTGTTGTACATTATGTGAAAAAAATTGATCTAAATAGAATTGATATCATGCGAAATGAGTTAAAAACATGCGAACAAACATGAGTTAGAATATAATATAAATAATATATATACATAGTTATTACATACACAATAGGTATAAATCGCAAAAATACACCTATCATGCGAAATGTTACATGCAAAAACAAATAAAATAAGGACATGTCTGTTCGCGAAATGTTGCATGCAAAAATAAATAGAATAGAAACATGTATTTTTTGTACTTTTAATAAAAGTTTTTTTTTGAAATATTATGAATGTGATAAGTGTCACAATTGTAAGTCAAAACCAAGTTTTAAATATATATATAGATTGCTCCCTTCCTACCAAAAAAAATTATTACCAAACTAAGATTTTTTTTTTTGAAAGAACCAAACTAAGATACTTTACTTCACCTGCCCCAGCTACACAAGAACATGACTTTATGCCGAAATCAATAATTATTGCCTTACAGCATTAATTTAATTAACATAATACTATTACATACAATAATTATCATACATTATATTAAAAAATACACTAGATTTAGGATACACGAGTAACATGGCTTCCAATAATACTCTTTTGTGTCACACCTACTAATTATAATTTATAATAATAATAATTTATAATAATAATAATTAAAAAATAAATAATAATTCCTCATAGATCCAAAAAAACAAAAGCGCCACCACCGACACCCGCGTTGCCAGTTGCCAGTAACTTCCAACTCCACTAACCACCGACATTTGCCAGTCACCTTCTCCCTCCATATCCCATGTCACCGCCAGCTGTCCTTCACAAGCTTCCCATTTCCCCATTTCAGAAAGAAAGTTAAAATCAAAAAAAAAAAAATCTGAATTCGTTTTTGGTGTTCAATCGTAAATGCATTTTTTCTTGAGTGAAATTGGGGCACTAGGTTTTTTAGGATCAAAGATGACAGTGCATTCAATTGATTTGTAAAATTTGGGTTTGACCAATCTTCCCAAAACATAAGCTCTTGACCTAATTGTGAAGCTCAGTGTCAGATTTGCTGGTGCTGTTGGTACTCCCGTTGATGTTCCGACCAAATTCTGCCCACTTCCGTATAATGGTATTTTATCGCCCAGAATTTGCACGTTTACTGTCTTCTGACTCTTCCTTGACTGATAGAACTTCTTCAACTGCATCCACCACAATTCAAACCAATTTCAATCAATCAGTCATTAATTTAAGCATTTGTCTGTGCATAACTTTGATCATTAATATAATCGGGGATGATTGACACTTACATTTCCGGTGGCGACGGTGATCTGGGAATAAGACAGATCGACGGGGGATGAGGTAACGTGAACACCAAAGAAAGTGGCGGTGTTACGGTAGAGGAATTTCAGGGTTGCGTTAACGGACGCCATTTCGGTTGCTACCCCGGTGTGATCAGATCCAGCTGACACTATCAATCTGTCGAATTTTATACTCTGCAAAACCCAAATGAAAGAATCAACACTATCAATAATGAGATAGATTAGAGAAATAAGAGAATTTGGATTAGCAAATTAAAGTTTGTTAGTTAAATAAAAAATACCTTGACGTTGACGGTGGGTTTCTGGGGGCGAGCGGCGCCCCAGAGAATCAAGGAGAACAAAGAGAACAAAACGAAGAAGCCGAGGACGAAGGCGAGGACGTAGCATTTACGAGGGAGAGGCTTCTGGCCCTCCTCGTCGTCGATCAACCCTTCTTCCTCGATGACATCGCACTGCTTCCAGGGGTTGTTGGCCTGCTGCTGCTGAAGCTGCTTCTTGCTCTTCTTGCCGCCGCCGCCGTCGTTGGGGGAGATCTTGCGGGAGCCAGTGCCGGGCTTGAGGGAGCCGGAGAAGCGGGTGGAGGAGGACTCCCGGGAGTGGCGTCCGACGGAGGAGTGGGAGTGGGGCGGGGAGCCCATGGGGCTGAGGACGGGGGTTGACTGGAAGGAGGTGGTGGTCTTCTCGCCATCGTGGGAGTCACGTGACGGGGATTGGACGTAGTAGACGGGGCCGGCACGGCGTGGGGGGGACCGGTTTGGGGAGGAGGCTGAGAGGCTTGTTACCTCTGAATCGGTTTTGGCGTGCATCTTCTTCTTTTACTTACAAGAAGAGCCGAAGAGGAGGAGTACTCGTATTATTATTCTTTGTTCTGCTGCTTTTGGTTGCAGAATATGTGTGTTGTGTGATTGATTGGGTGAGAATGTGAGAGAGAGAGAGAGTGGATGTTTTTCTTTTTGGCTCTCACTCTTTATTTTCAGCGGGTTTGGTTTTGCGGTGGTGTGCTGTTACTTCTTTTATTTTTGTGCGCGTCTTTTTTTATTGCATGTGGTCAAATCTCTGGATATCTAGTTATTTACTACGGAGTAAGTAATACTGTAATAGTGTGCTAAACATACCAGAAATTCTTAGTTCTCTCAACTTTTACTCATCCACTCATATTAATCCCAAGTTGGAGTAATCTAAGAATAATCCCTACTTGATACCTAATTTTCTTATATTGAGCTTATGCAAGAAGTGACCTGTAAAAAGAGGTGAAAATTGTTGATTAACTTGTTTGACTAGCCTAATTACATTTGACCAGTTTAATTAACAAAAATTAATAAATAATAATACAATTTAACTAAGTAAATGTTAATTAATAATTAATAAACTATCCAAACCACAATCATCAACAACCACCAGTGATCACTAATGTAGACCGTGGGTCAACCCCGCGGGGGGCTGGGGCCTACATCGATGTGTAGTGGTTGTGTGTGTGGGCTTGAGCGACAGAACCCACATGTGAGTGCGTTGGGGGAGTGTTGTCGAGTAAGAGGATCGTCACCGTGCTTATAAAGGTTAATAACGGACGCCCGAAACATTGGTGCCAAAACAATGACCCCACGGTCTGATTCAGTAACCAGTTCGTGGGTTCGGGGACATGGTACGGATCGAATCTTTGACCCAATCCGTCCGCATGTAGCGGCCTCTACTCGGTCTCATTGTCATTCCATTCAAACACGATTATTGGATGCATGCAACTTAGCAATTTCAAGCCTTATTAGCGCACTAATCCTAAAGGTTACTAGGTGGGTTACTATTATACAAACAATGACTTCTACAATGGATAAGGCGATCACTTTGTTGTTAGTCAATATTAACAAGGAGCCTAGAAAATCGGTTGTCCATAATTATCTGACTTTAATGTGATTCACGTAATTCCGGTCTTTATTTGGCAAAATACACAAGTGAGACAAAATATATATGCAATATACATATATGCGCCATCCTTACCTTGTTGCTGCAATCAAATAATCGTTAATTTAAATAGAATAAAAAAGTGRCTCGTTAAAGATTGCTATACAAAATGCAAAGAAGACGTTAGTAATGACAAGCGACATTAATGATAACYATAAAATAAGAAGAATAATAATGTTAATGAAAATGGAAACAACAAAATGCGATAATTAATCCTACATATTTACATGAAGCGATTAAAAGGTGGGTTTCTACATTTTATTAGTTGAATTGAGACTCGTAATAATTATAAATCAAGTTAGGAGAAAGCAAAATGGATGTTTTGGGTGAGTAATCTCGGAGTTATACCTTAATCTCGCTCGTCGAAATGACTTGAAAGGACGCAAGAACTCGTATTTAGTATGTATTGATAGTGGAAAGAGAGTATGAATGAGAGAGTAAGAGAATACGCAAGTGTATAAGCTTGGTAACGTGTGAACTCCAGTCGAAAGTGAGGCAAAGGAGAGTATATATAGGCACGGAGAACCAAAAACGAGCGTATATACGCTCAGAGGAGCGTATATACGCTCGACGGAGCGTATATATGCTCAAAATACGCTCCAAAGGAGCGTATATACGCTTCTCAGAGCGTATATACGCTCGATTATTTCCTACCAACAAATCTGATTCTTCTTGATTCTTCTCGGATTGGATGAACCTAGACACCCCCTTTCGCAAGAAATACGGTTCTAGGGGGTTTTAGAACATTCCGAGTATTTTTTTGGTATTTTTGAAGTATTTTCTGATTTTTATGTTTTTTTGTTTATTTTGATTTTTGTAAATATTGTAAAATTCATAGAAAATTATAGAAAAATCGGAAAAATAATCTAAAAATACTTGGTGTATGAACTCAGAAAAAAATGTGAAGACACCATATATAAATATAATTAAAAAACAAACTAAATAGAAAATCTAATAGAAAAGAAATAAAAGAAAATACTTTTGCTCTTATTTGACCTTTGCCTCATGATTTCGAGCATGACTTCAAATATTCGAGCTTTTTTTATGAGTTCAGCTGTGCCTTTCAGAATCAAAACGACCACGAAACGTGGTATGTTCATCATCGGTTACTCATATTGGGGAGAGATTCTTCGGGTCGAGCAAGGCTATGGAGACGACTTCACCCTGTTCAAAAAAGAAAACTCTTAGTGAACTTCCTTTGTCATTATTGACATAGGATTGCAGGTGCAAATGCATGTCTTAATTCCATGGTCATCTTTCCTATAATGAATGCTTGAATGCAAGGTCCCTTTCGGTTTTTTTGAAATTTTTTGACCTTTTTGCCTTCTATTTGACCTTCGGCACTGATTTTGAGCTTGACTTCACTAATTTCGAGCTTTACGAGTTCAACTGCGTCTTATAGAATCAATTCGATCATGAAATATGATACTTTCATCATCGGTACTCATTTGGGAGACACATTTAGGTGTCTACACCTAAGCACGACCTTAACCTCTTAGATACCATGCATATCGTGCATTTCCATGTCAATCGGTCCCTTCCAAAATAAAAAAAGAAGAAAAAACAATAGAAAAAAAATTCAAAAAAAAAAACAAAAGGCACCTTGCATTCATGCATTCATTCTAGGAAAGAATTGACCATGAAATTAAGACATGCATTGCACCTGCACCATATGTTCAATAATGACCAAGGAGTTCACTAAGAGTTTATTCTTTTTGAAACAGGGTGAAGCCGTCTCCATAGGCCTTGCTCGGCCCGAAGAGTTTGAGCCCTAAGCCCAATCCAAACCTAACCTTCCTCAAACCTTCACTACCCATTAGCCTTAACATCACAAAATGGTCTCCGAACAAGAAAAAGATCCAAAATTGTCGAGCAAGTTCAAGAGCTTGAAGCTAAGATCAAGGATTAACCTCAACTCTTCCTGACAAGCTGGTTGAAAAGGCGATCCAAAAAAGCCATCGACCCACATTTTACCAAGACCAACTCCTCTTGACCCCACATTTCAACCAACTGCTAAAGATTCTCATCCGAATACCCAAGTTCAAGCCAACTGATGACCCTCGATTCCATATCAAGGATTTAAGACCACCATGGCGCTTTAAAGGGATTGACTCCGTCTTTTTCCATAGTCTTTCCCCTTTATTGGAACCAATATGTCAGAAGTGTTTCTTTCACTTCTTGAGAAAAAATAGCTACTTGGAACATCATCCACGAATTCATTGGCAAGATACAAGGTAACATTCAGACCCAAACATCCTTCCGAGAGCTTGAAATCCTTAAGTAGGGAGAGAAACAAGGGTCACTACCTATCTGACTAGATGGAGAGAGTTGCTGACACCCTAGTCTCATACCTACTGAAGAAGAGATGGTCAAAGACCTTCATCTTTGGCCTCCAGCCAGATACAAATCATCTCAAGTATCGAGCCTGTACCACATTCGCAAAGGTCTACGACATTGAGTGGACATAGAGGATATCTTCTTCGATTGCAGAGTCAGTAGGTCTTAGCATAGGGCCGAGTCGGAGAGTCCCTTTCCTAGACTGTGTATCATTTCTTTTTCTCCCTTGGGTCCATATCATTAGGTTTAGGATAAATTCTGCAATTAGCCTCTTATGTAAAATTCCTTTGGTATTAATAAACTTTAATTATCATTATCTCTCCAGCTCCATATAATTTGTGCTTCTAATTTTAATGAATCAAATCAATTGCTGACCTCACAACTTAAATGGACATTGCCAAGAGAGCCTTCTTCATAGCTCCACAAAATAACTCTTCCCTCCATTCCCTTCATCACATTAAAATCCAAAATCCCTGCAACCCTATAGCCAAAACACATCATTCAGCTATTTTCTTTCATCACCCACATTCTACCCAACCCTTCTGGCCAAACGGTGCGTAGGAAAAGACATGTGCAAAGAAAAAAAGAAAGAAAAAAAACAAAAAATCAAAGCCATGTATACAAAAGTCATCAAAAAAATGCAAACAATGTCAAATCCAAGCAAAATCAATGCTCAAAGCCCAGATCAAATAAAAGTCAAAATTCTTAAAAAGCACACTGCGCACCGGTCACTTCGTAATCATCGAGCTTTTTTGCACCCTCGAACCACAGCCTCACATTGCAACCGCAAAAGCCTCCTCCACGAGCATTGTCCAAATCATCATCAAAGAACGACGTCTGATCCAAAGAGAACGTAGGAAGCCTCTTCTCGAGGTCCGACCCAATAACTCAATAACGTCAGAGTCCACTCTCCCAGATTAGTTTGATTCTCTTAAGGCTAAAGCACAAATTCCTAGTGTAAGCACCCGACATAGACTTCGAGCTTGAACCTACATCATCTAGCCAAACCACATCAATTCCCCATTTACTACCCTTAGTCACAAATTTTGCCTTGTCTTTCTTGAACCTTTAGCCTATTCTTCATCACCTTAAGGGCTCTCCCCAACTCTTCCTAGGCTACCCTCTTAACAATCATCATGCATCTCTTAAGCATCCATTGCAGCATTTTCTCTGATTCTCTCCTCATGCGCATTAACTCAAGTCACCGATTTGGACAAATTCAAAAATCATATCCCGATACCCCATCTCTTACAATTACCACCACAAAAAGCTAAGCCAAAACCCACGACTCCACAAAATTCACCAGCCTTACCTTACTCCATCAACCATGGCCCTATAACACAAGCCTCAACCTCGATTTCGCCAAGCAAGCTTATCAAGCTTGGGGCTCACTAACTAAACTTACCATCATCACCACATAACTTGAACCTTTCTCCTAACCCTAAACCCCATGGGTTGGGGGGCTCACTTGCAATCACAAGCATCGCCTTTGCTCGAATGGGGGCCTGAGACGACTCCATCCCACAATACAAAAATATCTTACCATTTGTCAATTTCCTTGGTCATTTCATGCATTAGATCTAAGGACAAACATGCATTACACATTATAAGCACTTCATAAGCACCATCATGCATTGAGTCTACATACATCATCATGCATAAGCATCCTGCACAAACACATTACATTGCACATTGCACCACCTCTACACGAGGCTAGGGCCCATCTTACATGCAGTTGCCTACACACGCCTATACGGAATTCATCGCTATACGCGATTGTTGCTATACGCAACAGTTCCACATACACACTCCTCTCGGGTTTTGGAATTTTCTCCCGCACCAAAAATTCCGCACACACATCTTTTCGGGTTTTAGAATCTTCTCCCGCGCCAGAAGTTCCACATACACATCTTTTCGGGTTTTGGAATTATCTCCCGCACACACATTCTCTCGGGTTTTGGAGTCTTCTCCCGTGCCAGAAGTTCCACTTACACATCTTTTTGGGTTTTAGAATTTTCTCCCGCACCAGAAATTCCGCATYCACATCTTTTCGGGTTTTGGAATTTGCTCCTGCACAAAAAAATTCCGCATACACATCTTTGTGGGTTTTGGAATCTTCTCCCGCGCCAGAAGTTCCGCAGACGCACACTCT
>SNQN01000061.1:169390-202493 GCA_008642245.1 Bassia scoparia | reverse complement strand
AAGCGATATTCCAAAACCCGAAGTGTGTATGCGGAATTTTCTGGTGAGGGAGAAAATTCCAAAAACCCGAGAGAGTGTGGCGTTGCGGCAACTTCTGGCGCGGGAAGAAGATTCAAAACACCAAAGAATGTGGTTATGCGGAATGTTTTTTGTGCACCGGAGCAAATTCACAAACCCGAAAAAGATGTGGCAATCGGATTTCTGGGCGGGAGAAAATTCTAAAACCCTCAAAAAGATGTGTAAGTGGAACTTCCTGGCACGGGAGAAGACTCCAAAGACCCGAGAGAAAATGTGTGTGCGGGAGATAATTCCAAATACCCGAAAAGATGTGTATGTGGAACTCTGGCGCGGGAGAAGATTCTAAAACTCCGAAAAGATGTGTGTGCGGTAATTTTTTGGTGTGGGCGGGAGAAAAAGTTCCCAAAAACACGAGAGAGTGTGTAATGTGGAACTGTTGCGTATAGCAACAATCGCGTATGAGCGATGATCCGTATGAGGCTGTGTAGGCACTGCATGTAAGATGGCCCCAGCCTCGGTAGAGGTGGTGCAATGTGCATGTAATGTGTTGTGCAGGATGCTTAAAGCATGATGAGTATGTAGAACTCATAATGCATGATGGTGCTTATGAAGGCTTATAATATGTAATGCATGTTTGTTTCCTAGATCTAATGCATGAAAATGACCAGGAAATTGAAATGGTAAGATATTTTTGTATTGTGGATGGAGTCGTCTCAGGCCCCCATTCGGCAAAGGCGATGTCCTTTGTGATTGGCAAGTGAGCCCCAAACCCATGGGTTTAGGGTTTAGGAGGAAGGTCATCAGGTATGTGGTGATATGCGTAAGTTAGTTAGTGAGCCCCGAAGCTTGATAAGAGCTTCTTTGGCGGCTCCCGCACCAGAAAATTCTGCTTACGCACATTCACTCGGGTTTTGGAATCTTCTCCCGCGCCAGAAGTTCCGCAGACGCACATGCTCTCGGGTTTCAGAATTTTCTCCCGCACCAGAAATTCCGCAGACACACATCCTCTTGGGTTTTGGAATTTTCTCCCGCACTAGAAATTCCGACGCAAGCAAATCATTCCAAGGATACATGCACATCCAAGGAACACTGACCGCATGGGACACGGCTACAGGTAAAACTAACCATTGTTTTGTAGGTACCGGCGAAAAAAAATTTCAATACATCACTCATTTAATCATACTAATTGACCACATTGACCTTGCATATTACCACAACTAGTTTTTTTACCACGTGCTTAATGCACGAGCATTGATCTATATACTCTCTTCCTATCATAAAATTCTAGACATTGGAGTTTTATCAATATTTACAAATGAAAATAATCTTTTAAATAACTTTCAATATATATGAAAAATTATACTACTGGGAAACAATTTAAAAGGCTTAGGAGTAAGGACTGAGTTAGATTACGTGAGATTTTCAGATTTCAAGCAAAAAAATTTACAAGCTCATAACCTTATTACTATCTAAAAAGCCAAAATCCCAAAACACTGTTCAAGATGAACAYTGCCCGCCCCATTTTGCCCCTACCATTTCCAACATATTACAGCCATGCCACGTTACTCACTTTCATCTGTCATTTTCCCCACCTCATCTTGCTTTGCTGTTTGTTAGAACGCCGAATTGTGTCCTCCCAGTGAGTATCGATGAAAACATACCACGTTTTCGTTGATTCAATTTGTCTAAAAACGAGCTGAACTCGTTAAAAAAGCCTTGAATATGGAATCATCTCGAAACATGAGCAAAGTCAAATAAGAGGCAAAGATATTTTCTTTATTTCTTTTATTATTCTATTTTTTAGAATTTTCTTATTTAAGTTAGGATTATTTTAAATATTTATATTTGGTGACTTCAAATTTCCACTTTCATTGCATCTTCTCATTTTACTGAGTTCACCAGTATTTTTAGATTATTTTTCGATTTTTCTATAACTTCAATGAATTTACAAATTTACAAAAATCAAAATACACAAAAAATACATAAATCAGAAATACTTCAAAATACCAAAAAAACACGAATGTTCTAAAACACCCTAGAATCGTATTTCTTGCAAAAGGGGTGTCTAGATTCATCCAAATCCGAAAATCAAAGAAAATCGTATATCCTGAAATACGTGAGCGTATAGTCCTAGGGATCGTATAATGCTCGAATATCAAGGAATGAAAGAGTATTTGGATACTCGAGCG
The DNA here is from genome assembly GCA_008642245.1 of Bassia scoparia. Taxonomy (NCBI): domain Eukaryota; kingdom Viridiplantae; phylum Streptophyta; class Magnoliopsida; order Caryophyllales; family Amaranthaceae; genus Bassia; species Bassia scoparia. The sequence continues at coordinate 200,286 of SNQN01000061.1, read as the reverse complement.
TATATACGCCTCAACTAAGCGTATCATAGCTCGGGAGCGCTATATAGCAGCGAGCGTATATATGCTCCTCTGAGCTTATATGTCCTCTGAGCGTATATACGCTTTTAAGCTATATACGCTTGTTTTTTGTTTCGTGCCTTATAATACCCTCTTTTCTCACTCTTCGAAAGACTCTCAGTTCGAGAATACGGCATACGTCGCTAGCTTCACATACTCTTCTCGCTTTCACTTCACTCTTTGCTACTAAAACACAAAACGAGTTTAGCACTCTTTTAATCAATCGACGAGCGAAATCAGGTAGTAACTCTGAGGTACTACCCAAACTCCATTTCGCTCTTCTAACTTGATTTATAATTATTACGAGTTTCAATTCAACTAATAAAATGTTAGACACCACTTTTATCGCTTCATAAATATGTAGGATGTAATTATCACATATTTGTTGTTTTCATTTCATAACTTTATTATTCTTCTTATTTCTATCTTGATTAATGTCGCTTGTCTACTACGTTTCTTGCATAGCAATCTTTAACGAGGCACTTTTTTATTTAAACTAACGTTATTTATTTGCAGCAACAAGGTAAGGATGCACATATATGTATATTGTATATATATTTTCTCATTGTATTTTGCAATAAAGACCGAAATTATGTAATCACATTAAAGTCAAATTGATTTAATTGACACGGTTCTCTAGGCACCGTATTAATTTCGATTAATTCGAAGTGTACGATTTTCTAGGATAAGTGTTTATGCATAATAGAAATCCATTTTAATAACTTGATGTAGGAACGCAAATAGGTTTCAATTGCTAAGATGTTGTGCATCAATATCGTGGTTTAATGGAATTTACAATGAACCGGAGTAGAGGCCTATCGCGGGAATTTATTGGATTTTTTTCTTTGTTTTTTTTTTTAAATTATTTTTTTTTGGTCAAGATTTAACCGTACCATGTCCCGAACCGACGAACTGGTTACTGGACGGCCGGGCCATTGTTTTGCACCAACATTTCGCGGGCGTCCGTGATAACCTTAATTAGGGCGACGCCATAGGTGGCGATCCCCTTACTCGACAACACTCCCCAAACGCACTCACGTTCCGGTTCTGTGGCTCAAGCCCACAACACACATCGATGTAGGCCCAAGCCCCCTTCGGGGTCGGCTCACGGTCTACACTCTTTCTTATCCTTTCATTCTTATTTTTTTTCCCCAAATCACCTCAAACCAAACGACCCTTCGACCCAAATCACCCTCCCCAGCCTTTGCTCTTCTTCCTTCTTTGACACATGTCTCCCATGCCTTCCTTCCTCTGTAAATGGCTATGGTTTCTCTCTCCTACGACCTATGGGGCTTCAAAAGCACTACAAGAAAATGCCTATTTAGCGACTGATTTTAGCGACTGACAAACAAATCAGTCGCTAAAATTTGTATTAGCGACTATAGGAGACTAATGGTCTCCAAATTTGTGACTACCAAGTATGTAGTCGCTATGTAGTCGCAAGAATTCAAAAAATAGCGACTATTTTGAAGTTGGAGACTGATTGATGGAGTTTAGCGACTGACTTTAATGTAATAGCGATTACCAAGGTAGTCGCTATTTGGTTTTAACATAAATTAAAAAAAAGTCTAATTCCCAATTTCACAAACACTTTTATCCTCGTATCCTCTCATCTATGATCTATCACTCTTATCTATCTTATCCTCTCTCATCCTCCTTTTCTCTCTCCTCATATCCTTTCATTTCCTTTCTCTTATTCATCGTCCTTTTCTCTTTCAAATAATTTTTTCTTTAATCTCATTTCTAGATCTAGTACATGCGAAATTTGTTGTTCTTTTCTCAAATCTCATTTCCAGATCAAAGGTACTATGTTTGCAATTCTCTTCCTTCGATTTTTTGAATTAGGGTTATAGTCTTTTACAATTTTTCTTTGTTTTTTCAGATCTCGTCTGMTAGTTACGGCTGCTCATCGTTCTTGCTCGTGTGTCGTCGTTTTTGTTGGTTTCTCGTTATACGTGCTGTTGTACATCGTCATTGTTTTTCTGTTGTCTCCAATTCAGCAGCAATTCGCGAGTAGTCAGGCCAATTCAGTTGCAATTAACAGTCCTTCATTGTTGCTAAGAAATTTGACCCTACTCAACTCTCAAGGTAAATTCGCATCCCCATAAGGTTGTGTTTGGATACTAAGAATTCATTTCAAATGATAGATTTCAAATTCTGAATTACTTGTTTAGTTTGTTCAAAATCTAAGTCTAGCAACTTACAAATGCTTAGTTTGTTCAAAATCGATTACTTGTTTTACTATAATTTTGTTCGAAATTTGATAGATTTATTTGGATTTTTAAAATTAGGCTTCGAAAAATGAGATTTCTAAATAGTTTTGAAAATTAGGGTTTTCGATTTGCTTAGGAGGCCTTATTAGGGCTTGTCCACTCTTGGAGCACTTGGATATGATGTTTCATTTGTTCATTGAGACACTAAGCGTCTACCAAATTAAAGACCCTTGTCTGAATATATTTGCACCCAATCTTAAGTCATTGAAGATAGTGATGCACTCCTTAGAGGGGTCACACCAAAATCTTTGTCGATGCACCCAAATTGGTAAACATTGTGATGCATGATTGCATTTCGTGTTATTACTTTGTCCGGTATCCAACTATATTAGCCAAAGCTTATAGTAATTTGACTGAGGATCCTGATTACACTGAGTGTGAGGTTGATAAAGACGATGGTCATATTGCCCAAATGGCCAAGTTTGTTGCGAGACTGTCTAGTGTTAGTAGCCTTGCCCTACATGTAGAGCACCGAAGTAATGTGTACCGTGCTCTTGATTCTGTATATCGTGAGCTATGTCTAAAAGTGCTTGGTCCAATTTAAAGCCTTTTTATACGTTTCCTTTTTTTTTCTTTATTGTAAACCTTGTTTAACTTCTAATAACTACTTATTAAGTCTTGTTTATATGGTTATGGCGTACTGGTCCAGTCTAATTTAAACGTTTCCTTTTTTTGATACTCATGAAGCGTAGCTGTCTTCCAGAAATCTTCCAAGCAGCTGGCCGGACTCCCTCTATGGCTGCGTGCGTATGAGCTTTTGGTAACCTCATCTTACTGAGACAATTTCTGAGTTTTGATACTGTAAATTATTATACTGATGCAAGTAGTGAATATAACTTAAGAGATCTTCTCTCTTTGTTTAAATGCTTCGGTGTTATACAGGCTTGAATTCATTCAATCCAGATTAGATATCCGAATACAAGTCTGTGTTCGGCTAATTCATTAGGTATGTGGACTCAAAATGATATCATCATAACTTATGAGCAATGGCAGTTTCCCCTCCTTGTTGTTACTCCGATCTTCTCTTTCTCTGTTTCTTCCACCTCATTTCTCTTGTTAAGCATTTATTAGTCATGAGTTGCTCCCTAAAACCGACACTTGAGATTAGATTCACACAAGACATGACTGCTAAGATTGCCTCTAGTGTCAACCTTGTGTTAAGATTTGTTGGGATTATGTTAGGACACTGCCTTCAAGTTGGTGATGAATAGCAGAATGGCCGGATCGGAGTAATAGTTAGTTTGCTGGTTATTCCATTTAATCGTTTTAGGGTTGTATTAAGCTGAATAAGTCGATCAAGTAGTGATTATTATATCTTGTGTTTGCCTATTACTGAGCATAGGCACCTGAATCTTTGATGGACTATCAAGTTAACGTGATTGTGAAGAAACTATTGTTCTTGAACAATTTAGGAGTCAAGAATCAATTTCTTGAACCTAAATTCTGTTATGCTTTGTTTGGAATGGAGCATTTCATTTGAAATGCTGAATTTGGACCAAATAAGTTGTTTGGGTAGTCCAAGAATTTGGATTTGGATTTGACTTAAATCCAGCCCACTCAAATATAGTAGGTCATTTTATTGAATTTGAAATTCCATGTAATATGTTGTCATTTCAATTCCATTATTTCATCTAATTACTTTCTCTCTCCTCTACTCCTCACCCACCCTCCTTTCTCTCTCCTCTATTACAGTCGTAAATTCAATCTCAGTCCTCCACGCTCGTCATCTTCGTTTTGATCTCCCTCCTTCAACGCTTGTCACCACTACTCACTAGCGTCATTCTCTCTCAGTTGGCGCCGCCAATCTCTCTCATCTGCTGCTGTCGTTCTCTCTCCTCTTCCGTCGTCACCATCATCGTTTCCGTCGCATTGTCGTCGCCGTCACTATTCCAATTCAGACATTCAAACCAAGCTAGCATAATTTGACGATTTGCTAAAAGCTTAAGAAACAAAAACTCATTGTCGTTTACTGATACTTTGGGCATCAAATTTCACAATTGAGTTTTTTCCCCTTTATTTAGTGTTTATTTTATATAATTATTGTTGATTTTACAATTGAATCTGATATATGGCCACTATTTTTTTATTTCTATAATTTTTTATTTTGTGTTTGTGAAATAATTTTTGTTTTGTAAGTAAATGTTGTTTACTTTTTAGTTGATGAAAAATAATATGGATACTTAGTTAAAATATTATATTGTACATTGAGTTGAAACAAGAGAATTTGTATTTTTCCAAACACTTACAAAAATTTGGAATTTTGGATTGAAATTTTTTGTATTCCCAAACAATGGATTTGGAATTGAAATTTAGAATTTTAAATTCTGAATTTGAAATCCAATATTTGAAATGAAATAGTTATATCCAAACACAACCTTAAATTAATTCTTTCTTTTGTATGCTTTGATCATATATGCTTTAATTTTGAGATGAAGCTTGTTTATGTAGTTATTTTGATTGATAGGAAATATGGTTTTGTGGCGTTTTAGTTTTAATGACAATTATGTTATAATTTATAGCAATGCAGTAGCTTTTTTTGGCTAGTAAACTGATCAAGTCACAAATTAGTCAATATTTTGTGATATTTGCAAGGGATGGATTATTAGTTTGTATTTTGAGATTGAATTGTAGCATTATAAATTTAAAAGTTTGGATTTTGAGATTGAATAGCTATTTTAATGTTTGTTTCAAACTGATAATTTGAACTTGTGTTAATTGTGGTAAGAGATGGACCATTTCTTTTTTTGCTTTCATTGCAATCTTGATGTACTGTATATAGATTGACATTATTGGTGAGCTAAAAATGTTTTGGATCCTTTTCAATTCGTTTTCTATAAATTGGTTTACGGGGCTTCCTAGCTGCTGGTTTATTGTTGCAGTATGGGGCGTGTTAGGGTCATGTTTGGGACTGGTTTGGAGTTGTGTTTAGCGTCCAAGATTCTGCAAGAGAAGGCTAAATACATTTAAAAAGTATGCACTGTGAAGATATTTATTCAGATGAAGAGGAAAACTACCTGATAAAGAAGGCGATGGTAGTGAAGGAGAAATGAGTGATGTCTTAAGAGGAAATTTTGGAGATAAAGAAGCTATTTTAGTTGATCATGGAACTGCTATTTCACCTTATTTTGAAGTTATATCTCGACTTATTATGAGCTGCACTATTTTTGCTATTTTAGCTCAATTGACTTGTTATTTTGTATAACGATTGATTGAAGGTTAATTATAGTTCTTTTAGCAATTGTATAGTGGCACTAGTGTATTATTGTTAGGTTTAGTTTTCTCATTTTATGTAATAAACACTGAAATTTTAATGCAAAGTGTTATTTATATCAATTTTTATTTGGATGAAATCAACAACAATTTGTTGTTGATTTCATTTTTATTTTTATTTTTTTCTATTGAATATAGCGACCGCCCATGCAGTCGCTAATGTGCAAAAGTCGGTCGCTAACTTTAGTCTCCTATTGTTAGTAGTCGCCAATACACTAGTTCAGTCGCCTTTTAGCAACTACCAAATCAGTCGCCAACAAACTTATTCAGTCGCCTTTTTAGCAACTACCAAATCAGTCGTCAATATACTTTTTCAGTCGTCGTTTTAGCAACTACCAAATCAGTCGCTAAGTAATCGCAAAAATGGCGACTACTAAGGAGTTAGTCGCTAAAATTGGTTAGCGACTAGCCTTTTGGCGACTATGACGTTTTTGGTCGCCTTAGTCGCTAAATCGTGTTAGCGACCGATTTTTCAGTCGCTAATACGAATTTAGTCGGTCGCTAAAAAACGATTTTTTTGTAGTGAAGGTTGTTAGCGGCTGTGGTTGTCGTTGTGTGAGCTCAGTGTCTTGCTCGGTGGGGGAGGTGCTTGGGCTACTCAAACGGAGCTCCAATCAGTTCAAACAGATCATTGTTTGTGGCAGTGATTCTGCTGAAAAGGATCAAATTCACGCTCCTGAGGTAAACCCAATTGTAGTTTTTGCATTTTTTCATCTTAAATTTGCATAAAGTTCAATTCTTTTTGATAAAGATCTTAACTTTATTAGTTGGGTTGTGAATAAGATTGCTTGAGTTGCATCTGCATTGGGTTTTTCAATCTGGGTTTTTGTTTTTGTGAATTTTGATCTTGTGATTATGGTAGGATCAAGTGCAAGTAACATTCATACTCCGTATTATGAGTAAATCAGRGATTTATTAAGAGAGTTCATAATTTTTTTTATTACTTTAGTTGCAAATTTTCTTCTTTTTGGGGTGTTTTGAGTAATTGATCAATGCTATTATTAACTCTTGATTTATTGTGTTGAATTTTTGAGTTAAGATCTGATTGATGAACACCCATATAGTGTAAATATCTGAATTTTACTTCTGATTAATTTGAATCTGAATGAAGATTTACTTAATAGCTCTCATTTTTTCCCTTGTATCTAGGTTGTGGTTGATTTGGAGAAACGCTGCGAACTGTTATTTTGGGTGTACATTCAAACAATTTTAGAATAATAATTAAATAAATACGAATATAAAATTTTATGTTCAATTTGGCAGATACTTCTTTTGAGTTAGTAGGCAAAGGCGGGTAATTACTGTTAATGGATCTGGCTACTTTATTTAGATGTGATAATGAGTTTGATGTGTAGTTTTGCTGATTGATGTTGTCCATTTTCTTGTTTTGTAAATTGTGAATTAACAAGTTTCAAATTGATTAGCTAATACGAAGTAATAGATAACAGGTTTAGCAGATGATATAAGTGTTCAATTCATTGTACATTTGCTTCTCACTTTTTTTTGGATATATACTCTGTATCAGGTACAATGTCATTAAGGTGCTCTTAAATTCTAATTATAAATCTAAGGTTTTATATGTAAGTTTAGGTTCAAAAGGTACACTGATTAGTGTAACTTTTCATATGATTATATGTAAGTGTAGGGTCAAAAGACACTAATCATATGATTCTAACTAAAACATATTGTTGTTAGTTGRAATAATAAATTYATCAAATTCTTTGTTTTTCTGGCCCCATTTTCTTGGAATTGTTGATATATTTTGTTGTGTTTTGGCTGAACCATTGTTTCCTTTTATGAGTTAGCTTATAAGCTTTCCATTATGAGTTAGCTTATAAGCTTTATTTCTTCTTTCCTCTGTTTCAATGTTTATATAAATCTTGTTATTGTTTGATATAATATTCTTATGGCTAATATGTAGAAGTAAAAGCTTCAGTTTGCATATTTTACGTGTCTTTGGGGTGTTGAGAATCTTGAGATTCGTAACCTTGTATTGCTTAATTTGCATGTTAAAGGGATTTTTCGATAGCGTGAAAAGACAATTACTTGTTTAACTTGTTTTATAGTTGCTGCTTGTGGTGTTTTAATAATTTTGTAGATTGTTTGGCTTTTGAATGTTGGGGTTGAGCTGATTTTTTTTTCATGAAGACATGTTCGGGGAAAACTTTCACTATGGGAACTAATTATAGTGGGGAAGATAATGTTAGTGGTATCATTCCATATGTAATGCAGCATTTATTCTTGGGTTGAGTCCTTCAAGGGTACAATTAAGTTTCTGTTTCGAGTGTCTTTTATTGAGGTTAACTTAGTAGAAATATGAATTCTTGGTTGATTTATGATAGTATACATTTGGCCTTCACCTTGAAATCCTTTTATTTATCAGTTAGCTTGTTTAATAGTGTGTATTCATGCTTCATCTTGGGTATGATAACTGTAAATGCAAACTGAAAAAGTATAAATATTGGGATATAGCTCCTGATACAAATAAACAAGTACAAGGCACTACCTGTGTAATAATGAAGAAAGAGAGAAATAAGGAGGATTTTATTATTGCATTTTCAAGTGGTGAAATGGTGACATATAATGAGTACTTATTGTAAATACTCTAAATAGCAGATAGCAAGGGCATTGCTGCAAAAGCATGTGTAACAGTAAACACAAGATATTAGGATGTATGGATTGTAATAGTTTTGTATGACAGGTAAAACACAATGAGTACATTAAGGCTTAAAGCTTGTTAGAATATAGTGGAGTATGTGGGGTTGATACTTGATCAATTCATGTGAGAAAGAACTCTAAGCGTAGACCAAATTTTGCTGAGAGACATTTACCCTGGAAGGGAATATGTTAGAAAAACTTGTCACAATTAATCTGAAGCAGAACCAATTTTAAATAATCTAATGTTGTCATATTCACATAACACACTTTTTTTTGGATAAGCTACTTTGGTGGAATCTTATTAGTTGCTATCCAAAGTTTGAAATGCTTGTTTTTCGCGTTCATCCAAGGGACTTTGCTTCAGCTATCTTTATGATTATCAATCATTTATAATTTAGTGAGTTCTGTACTATAGCCAACACATGTTCATTTAACACATCATTCTGTTTCTTCATTGTATCATTATGGGAATCATCTGTTGCTCAATATGGATACAGATAATTAGGTACTTTAACTATGCTTTAAGTTGCATCAGAAAATGTCCATACTGGTCGACTTATATCAGGTTTGTTCACTTGAGCTATTTGAACTCTTGCTTCTAGTACTCAGAAAAATTGTGTCATTTGAGTGCAATTCTAATGCCGAGTGGCTAATTTTCCTTGTTTTTTTATAACTGCCTCTGTCAGGTACACTGCTTTCATTCTAGTGTATCCAGTTGGAGTTGCTGGTGAAAGTAAGTCTGATGTGCTATATCTAAATATTGGCTTTCTTTTCCTGTTGCTATTTCTGTGTAACAAAATAATCGATCATTTTGTCCTTTTAATGTTGTTGCTACTCAATACATAAATATAACCCATGGAAAGTTTAATTAAAAATTTGTGTAATTTTATTACTTGCAGTGTGGCTCATGTACCAAGCACTTCCTTATATCAAGGAGAAAGACCTCTATAGCTATTTCTTCAGCGTCCTACCTTTCAGCTATTATACTTTTGTCCAAGTATTTGCTTTCTCTTCTTTCATATGGAGGTAATTTCTATCCATCGTATCACATTTTTTCGTTTTGGCTATGGCCTTGGGATAGAAAACTCACTTTTCTTAAGCAATTTGTCGTTGAAAAGAAGAGTGATTTGCTGGTTACAACTTACAAGACAGTTATACTTTATATCATTTTTTAGGTTCCTTGCAAGGAGGCTTCTGACACCGAAAATACATTACTAGAGGCGATTTTACACTAAAATGAACCCTTTGTGTAGGTTGTACTTCTATCCTATCCAGTTCTTTGGCTAAAGCTTTACCTGCATTTGCTGAAACAAAGACGATCCAGGCTGCGTAAACAACACGAGAAGAAAAGAGACTGACATCTTAACGAATCCTTAGCGTTCTCCCAACAATAAATTTACTCGCGCACTCCTATTAATAATGCTCGTACCATTGAATGTTAACAGAAAAACCATCTCTCTCTGGAGAATACTACATAGTTAGGGAACTATATTCATTAAATTCTTTCAGTCATGTCCATATTATCTTGTCTCGTGCTTCATGACCGATTATTTTTTTTGTAGTTGACTTTCTATCAATGTCATCCTTGAGCTGATAATTTTTTTTCCTATAGTTTGCTCATGTACTTCATACAATGTATTTCATTTATTTTATTTTGATTATAAAATGAGTGATGCTGATGCTTACCTACAGAGTTGTCTATATTTGTGTCATTGTGTGGTACTTGAATATTCTGTTAGGATTACAACTGAGGAGCAAACTATGGACCGTGTGCATAGAATTGACCAAAAAAATGATGTTAAGATCGTTAGGATTATTGCTCGAAAAACTGTTGAAGAGATTAAGTGTTAGATTTGCAAAAGAGAAAAGGAAAGAGCTGGCCAAGGGAGCATACCAATTAGAAGAAAAGGGACGAAGGATAAGGGAGAGTCTAATGCAGGAGATGTCTTGTATCTTTTTTAGCTTGATCTATTTTTGTATATGGAATTAGGTCATTGAACACAAGCATAATTTCGTGCATATCAATTGTAATACAATAATGTAAATAAAGTGGAATACGGCGCGCGCACACGCGCGCCATGGAACACTAGTTCTTTCAAAAAAAAAWAAATTACAAGGCTCATATTTTTGCCAACTTTGAAAGTAATTAGACAAATGCCCACCCAAGTTGTTACTACTTATTTGCCTGTTATAATACAACTAGTGTGTAGGCTCAAGCATTTCCTCAACGTTAACTAGTGTTTTTTACATATAGATGAATTGAAGTTGATTGGCTTTATAGTTCGATATTATGAGCGATTTTCAAAAATTTTTTTTGGTGTAAATGAGCCACAAAGGGCGAGGATAGATGAGAGTTGATAACAGAATCACGTAGAATCGTGAGAAAAACTCTAACCAATTGAGCTATCATTCATTCTTAGCTTCAAAACACTGTAAATGAGGTGTAATTAATTAATTAAACTTTATCAAATGACATGATATGGTAGTTTGAATCATCTGCAACATGAGTAGAGGTGTGTAAGGGATCACTTATTATTTTAAGGAAAATTTGTCATTAACTATCCACTTTTTGCCAAAGTTTAAAAAGAAGTACTCCCTATTTTTTTTAGGGTTTTTTGTCACTAACCATCTTTTATAAGGGTGACTTTGTCACAAACCATCTTTTCTAAACGAAATTGTCACAAACCATATTTTGTAATATAAGTGGTTGTTGACCACCACCTTATGGCCGGAATCCGGCGTTGACCTTCACGTGCTCCTCACGTGACTCATTAAAATTTGTTTTTTTCCTGTTTTTTCGACTTTAATCCCCCTCTAACCCTTCCATTATCTCTTTATAATTGAATTCTACCCGTTGCTCTGCTATTATGTCTTCCTTTTGTTGTTTCATTTGTTTCATTTGTTTCTTACTCTGAAAATTGTGAATCCTAGTTATATTTTGTCAAGGATTTTGGCTGGAGCAAAGATACAACACCAGGTAATTTTGCTTTTTTCTAAATTGCTTGTTTGCTGCGAAATTCAATTTTTTTTAGAAGCAATCACAGCAATGAGAAGCAACAGGGTAATGAATGTTATTGATGAACAGTGAGCAGAGTAGCAATTAAAATGAAGAAACAGAGTTATTACTTGAATCGAGTTAGCAGAGTAATGAATGTTATTCGATTAAGAATCTTGGCGCGGCCATCCCCCCATGTGATATCAAAGTGTTGGTTGAAACTTTTGGCAACAGAGGCAGCTGCAGCCAAAGAGGCAACCACGAGGATGTGAATGATGATTTTTGAGGGTGAAGCAGTATGAGCCATAGAGAGATTAATATGGTAAGTGATATAATTCTTAGATTAAGATGGTTGTTTGACGAGTTAACAATATGCATGGGGAGTGCTATTTATATGAGGGGGGAAATAGTGAATGATGATTAGGGAAACAGAGTTGCAATCAATCGAGTAATGTTAGAGGGGATTAAAGTCGAAAAAACAGAAAAAAAAACAAATTTTAATGAGTCACGTGAGGAGCACGTGACGGTCAACGCCGGAATCCGGCCATAAGGTGGTGGTCAARAACCACTTATATCACAAAAGATGGTTTGTGACAATTTCGTTTAGAAAAGATGGTTTGTGACAAAGTCACCCTTATAAAAGAAGGTTAGTGACAAAAAACCCTTTTTTTTTTATTAAAAATAACTATCCACCTTTTTGACAAAGTTTGTCAATCCCTACCAAAAAAGAACTCTTCCGACATGTGGGGCCCAACCTTTCCCTCCGAAACTCTCCTATTCTCTGCAATTATATATCATTATACCCTCTTTTATTACTCCGTTTTAATCTCTTCTCACTCTCTTATATTTTGGATTTCACTCTCTTTCCTTTCTCTTTTCTCTTTCATCCATTACCGCCACCACCAAGCAGTCCCACGGCCCACCACACAACCACCTCACCGTTGCACCATCTCCATTACTCAAAACCCAATTCGCACCCCTTTTCTCCTCCTTCCTCTCACCATATCACCGCCATCGCATCACTCCAGCACCCCGCGATATATCTTGCCTTAGCTCCTCCTCTTTGCTTGCTCAAAACCACCACCATCATTTTCTTACTTTAACCCTGGTTTTATGTTCGATCAATTGGATTTTTGGTTCGAAAATTTGGATCTTTTGGTTCAAAACATTGGATTTTTGGATCGAAATTAGGGGTTTCTTACTCAAAAATATGGACTGGGTGTGAATTGGCAACTTCAAAATGGGTTTCTTGATGTTGTTGAGCATCTTAGAGAAAATTCAAAAGTCTTTTCACACTCTGGGGAAGTAAATTGCATATTTTCCTCATTTTGCTCAATTATTTTCTTGAATATTATTGTAGTTTATTTGAGATATGTGATTGATTTCGAGATGATAGAAATTCTTTTGATTAATTGTGGTTTATTTTATAGGAAAGGAAGAAGGAAAAATGAGTGAGATGAAGGAATTCAGAAGGAATAGAGATTGAGAAGGAAAGGAGTAAAAAGGTTGGGAGATGATTATATGTGGGAGGGTGCAGGTAATAATGGGTATATTCAATAAAGGTAGGGGTATAGGGGTAAATTCGTAGGAAAAGGGAAAATATAGCTAACATGTGCCCCCACACGTCGAAAAATGCATTTTTTTGGTTGGAAAAACAAGGTGGGTAGGTGAAGATACCTATATTCGACCCCTCCTTAAGACTAATGATTTTACTATAACACAATATTACTATCCCTCAAACAATGCCCTAGAATTTCAATCTGCAAGGCCATGGCCCTTTTACATGCACAAAATTTTCAAAAAATAGGTTTTAATTTCAAAAAAAAATATTTCTTATCTTTCTGGAATTTTATTAACCAATTTCAAGTATTTTTGAAAATTTTCACCTATTTTTGTAAGGCAAATTTGTTGGGAACWACCTACATTGTACAAAACTTTAGAAATAACTATCCAATATTTTTTTATTAAAAATAGCTACCCACATTTTACAAAACTATTATAAAACACTACCCAAATTGGTTTATAGGCCAAATGAAAAACCATTCCGACGTGTGGATCCCACCTCTTCTTCACTTTCTTTCCTTTCTCTCTCCTCTCTCCTCTCTCCTCCATGGCTCCATTACAGCCACCACAAGCAACACCACCTCCAAACAACCCCACCTCCATTACCGCCATGACCTTTGTTACCTCCTTAGCTGCATTACCACCAAGCCCCACCCACCTCCAAACAGCCCAACCTCCATCCACCGCCACCACCTCCCTTACCTCCATGGCTCCATTACCACCAAGCCCCACCCACCTCCATTATCGCCACGTCCATGCCCTCACCCCTCAATTGCAGAAAAAACCCAATAAAATCATCACTTTAAAATAATCTAATTGTTCGTCAATCATCTTCCATCTTCTAACATTGAAAGGGCGCAACAAAGTAATTTTCCCCAAGCAATGTTGCATCGATTCATCGTCCGTTTATGGTAGATCAAAAATTGAAGAAAACCCCTTAATTGCAAAAAAAAAAACTAACAATTTAGGAAAACCCCAAAATCACAATAAGTAGAAATAAGATCAAAAGCAACAAAATCACACAAAAAAATTGAAAAATTCACACAAAAAATCAGCAAAAACAATTTCAGCCATGAATTATTTCCATCTTCACTCTTTAAATCACAAAATCATTCAATTTTGATCGAAGATGCGTTCGCCTGCTATCAAAGAATTTCTGGAATAGACAATTGATTATTTCAGCTCAAATTTCTGGAATTTTAATCGAAGATGTGTTTTTGGAATTCCAATTCATCGTTCGAATTCTAGAATTTTGATCGAAAATGTGTTTCTAGAATTCCAATTGATTGCTTAAGATTGGATAATTGTGGTGTTGGTTTGAATGAAAGGAGGAGTGAAGGTGAGGATGGGGGTGCTGGATGCAGAAGATTAGTTGAGAAGGAGAAAAAGGGAAGATTATGAAAGATTAAGGTGGTCTGAAAAATCTAGAAATCTATTGTATGAATATGACATGAGAAATAAAGAGGGAAACCGAAAAACTGTTCAGAAAACCTGAAAACTGGTTTGAAAACTAATTTGGGTAGTGTTTTACAATGGTTTTGTAAAATGTGGGTAGTTCTTTTTAATAAAAATAAATAGTTGGTAGTTATTTCTAAAGTTTTGAAAAATGTAGGTAGTTTCCAACAAATTTTCCTTTTTGTAATTATAAAACAATTTTTAAAATCATCAAATCCATTTAAAAAATCACGAAATTTTAACAAAACTATCTACAATTAAGAAGGATTGCTCTATATTTTTCCATTTTTTTTGGATTTGTGGAACCAGGTTTATCAATTTTTGAAGCAAAAATGCAAACCCGAGCGATTCCGAAAGTTTCTATTCATCAAACTTCCGGAAACGAGCGATTCCAGAAGCTTCTATTCATCGAACTTGGGTAAATTATCATTTTATTATTCCCAATCTGTCCATGTACCTTGGGGATCAATTTGTACAGCAGTAAGTTAAAACAAAATCAAAATCTAGGATTTTTTTTAATTTTATTTTCAAACAAAAAGGCAAGTCGAATCAAACAAATTTTGGGAAAACTTTTGGGTGCAATTATTCTCATCATCATGTACTCCACGTGTTATAGGGCTATAATAACACCCTTGGCTTTTCATTTCATTCAATTTCGAGCTGTAACGAAGTTTTGGCGACATTTTCTCTCAAAAGCGCTTCGAAAACACTTCAAAATTCATTTCAATTCAATTACAAAAATATTTCAAATTCAAACACATCCAAACACATTAAATACGAGAGATCTAGGCTTTCAAGGCATTTGTTCAAGAGTTGTTTCGACCTCGCACTGTTGGTATAATCTATGAGGCCACATAACTCAGAGAAATCATCTCTTTCCTCCTTTTCTTTTTAATTCTTTTCTGTTTAATTTTCAATCACTATTAATAATGTAATATGGATTAATTAGCTATTCGACATCAATTAACATATAAATAACCTTTTTCCTTCTTTTCAAAATTATTATTATTATTATTATTATTATTAACATTATTATTATTAATATTATTATTAATTATATTATTTATTATTATATATTATTATTTTATTATTATTATTATTATTATTATTATTATTATTATTATTATTAATTATTATTATTATTATTATTATTATTATTATTATTATTATTATTATTATTATTATTAGGGTTTTTCTACACTGTACTCCTCCAATTTTTCGTTTTCTACAATATACCCCCAATGTTATTTTTTTCTTTTCTATTGTACCCTTAAATATTGCTACCCTTCCACACTATAACTTTAATGGTTATTGTTGTAGCAAGTAATTTGGGGATGACGTGTCCTGGCTACAATATTTTCCTAGCTTCTGGGTTGAGAGAGGGGTGTAGGCTTCCCTTCAATGCTACCTCCGGAGAGCTGACCTTCTATTGGACAACGGACAACTCCTGGCTATCTCCGATCTCCTGGTCAACGCTTGCTTGCTTCTGGCTCCTAGCACTTCAAAGCTTGCCTGACACCTACACAAAGGAGAATAATCCTATTTGAATTATCTCCCCTCTGATGCTTAATTAAGTACGGATTTAGGGAAGTAAAAGTGCCAAGCTAGAGAGAGAAAGTAGTGAGAGATGCTCATTAAGTGGTTGGAAGTTATATGCAATAAATGCTAGGAGAATGTAGGTGCCATTATTGTGGTTTCTCGGGGAATTTATAGGCAATCCCTCAAAAACCAAGGCAACCCTTAGATGAGTGACACTTGTCATCCATCTGTGCTTCCTTGTGTTCCTTACTACTGTTTCAGTGTAGGAACGTCGGTTCTCTGTCCCATTTTGATCCGGATTAATTTAATCTGTAGCGTTTGCCACGTGGATCGTTTTGACCCAATATTTGGAGGACACGTGGACAAGGGTTTTCCGTGCCACATCATTTGCCTCTCAAAGACCCTCTAAAACGTTGGATTTATAGGGTGTTTGATCTTGATTTTACATTAATTTACACTTTGCAAATGAACCATAAATCAAATAATTTCTCTCTCTTTTTTTTGCCTTGGGAAGTGTGCCCTCGTGGGTAGTGAATTACCTGGCCAAGAATTCCAATCGCCCCTCATTTATTTCACATGGAAGTAGTACAGGTGGGCAATTGGCCTTCCTGCTCAATTCTCCTCTCCATTTCAAATTTGAAAAGAAGGGGGAAGAGGAATCGGTAAGGCTGGTGTATAAATACCCTTTGAAGTGGAGAGAGAGGGACTTTTTTAGCTCTGACTTCTCTCTAAAAAATAACTCTCGCTTCGCACTTCTCTCTCTACACTTCGCACATTTTCGAGCTTCAGCGACGACTTAGCTTTGCAGTTAGCGTCCTCCAGCTTCGCAATTCGCAGTTTTCTTTCAGAACTTCTTCAACACTTTGTTGACTTCGCACTTCAGGTACTGTTCACACATTTTCTTTCTTCGCACTTATTCTTTATTCTTTTTTTATCAAAGTAATAATGAGCGACGCAAGTTCTACGGACTCTCTGCCCAATAAGAATAGAGTTGGGGGCTTGGACGAGCCTAGTCCAACTTCGCTTGGCTCCAATTTAACTATTTCTCCTCTACCCTTGATTTTTTGTACTCGCACTCTATAGCTCCTCGTCCCATCCTTGACACTCTGTCTAATCATATCAGGATGCCTCGTCTTAAGACAACTACTACCAGGAGACCTGAGAACCAGTTTTGGGAAGACGAGGAGCCAAAGCCAAGTACCACTGACCGCTTGCCTATGCGAGTAGAGGACTCCAATACTGACTCTGCTGACATAAGTGTGAGCATAGATGTTGCTTTGAAGGAAAGCAGCGACGAGGAAACCCAGTTAAAATCTGCCAAAGTTAAGGGCGAGGAGGAGGCAAAATACGAGAAAGATCCCTTGGCGTGGATCGCCAAGAATAAACCTCAAGAGGAGGAGTAAAGGTTTTATAATACTTAGGGGGGGGGGGGGGGAATTGAGTATTTCGATCTATTACCAATTTTTCTTTCTTTTCGGACTTAGTATGAGGAACCAGTTGGGCTGGTTCCTGTAAGCAGCGGAATGTAAACAAAATAATAAAGGACACACAAAGTTTAACGAGGTTCACCCAACTCTGGGCTACGTCCTCCTACCCTATGTTCTTTTATTAATCTACTCCGAAAAACAAAGAACACACTCACTCTACTGTTTCCCTACTCCGAGAACCAGCACACCCCACACTCAACTATGAATGTGCACCCAACTCACACTCGTAAGTCCAACTTGTGTTTGAACTCACAAACACTCACTAGGCCTTCAACCCCTTTGTTGAATGCCTTCACAATATCAAGTTTTCTCTCTTTTAATTTACTTCTAACAAGCTAATAAGAGAAATTAGAATGCTCGACTAATGCTCTTGTGTATGACTCAAAGTAGGGTTCTTATGCCTTTTGTGTTTTCTCTCAAAAATAAACTCTTTCAATCCGTGGAGAGAGAGATGTGTGGAATTTAGAAGTATAGATGAGTATATATATGCTTGTTGACCTTAACCCTAGTTTCCTTAAATCTCTCTACTTGCCGAGCAAGGCAAGATGAGATTTAAGGAAAGTATTTATCTTGTTCGATTTTGATCATAAGGATAAAATCGAACAAGATAGATACTCCTAGGTTTAAGGCAACAAATATATTCTCATCTATATTTCCAACTGCAAAACTTTTTTTCAAAATATATCTTTTACAAAATATTTTTAGAAAAGTTCTTTTTCAAAACTGCAGCCATAATTCCACTCAGGGACACAGTTGGTTCCCCAGCCTGGTTCCCTAATTGAGTATGTTATGAATTCTGTTCCAATCTTGTACCAGAATTCATACCATAACTCAAAACACATATAATCATTTAAACCAAAGCATATAAGTCATACTACAGAGCATATTACATGAATTTCCTAGATTAATCATTTGAGTAGCATTTCTTCTATTCTTCATGTAATCTTCAAGACCTTAAATCTTCCTTTGAATACTTCAATTATGAGCATAACCTCTTTCTTCGAATGACTTCGAAAGGCTTCATACTTCAAGTCTTGGAATCAACCTAATTACTGCACATGTAACATGGTTAAGATGCAATAAAAGATATAAGACTGTTTTTCAGTATAACAGTCAAGGAAACATCTCTTACTAGTTCTGCACTAGTATATGAGCTTTGTGTTTATTCAGCTGTTCCCTGTAGTAAAAAAAGTTAGTTTCAATATATACACAATAAGTATTAAGTTGTCCGAGAAACAGGTATCCTATAACAACTGGTTCCCCAAACCAACTATTTTCACAATTAAGTGTCATGTTCCCTGTATTGGTTTTTCATCACTCAAAACCTAAGGGACCCAACAAGGAGTCCTCAGAGGACGAGGACAAAGACAAGGACAGTTCTCCTTCCACCATAGTGCGAAAGGCTTGGAGGGCCGCACTTTTGCAATTCCAGCATATCTATGCACCTCACGTCGACTTCGTCTCGCATGAAGTCGAGGAGAGGTTCGTGATCCCTGCTGAGGGGACTGCAATCACCCAAACCACGGAAAACATCTTCGCAGTTTATAAGGAGGTGGTGGACCTAGGCCTTCGCTTCCCTCTGCATTCCTTCATAATAAACCTGATGAAGGCCTATGGCATAGGCCTCGCACAGTTGGCACCACAGTCATAGTGTCACATACTTGGATATATGGCCACATGTAAGGTGAAGGGCTGGCCATGCAAGACTGAGGTCTTCCTTTGCATGCATTTGCTTGCCAAGAACAGCTAATGCCAAGTTGGTTGGTTCCCGCTTCAGCAGAAGAGTAAGTACATGACCTCGCTAGACACGCCAAATAAGGTGTACAACATGAAGAATGACTTCTTCCTTGTGCACACAGAGAACACCCCCCTCGCCAAGATCCTCTCCTCTTGGACCTCGCATCAGAATACATTTCAAGAGAGTGATTTAGGTGCGAGGACTCCCATTGCTGTACAGAAGCTTGAGTACTTCGAGACCATGAAGTACAGTTATAGGGCCTTGAAGGGCAAGACCACGGTCCCCAAGAACTGGATCCCCACCCCCGAGTGCTTTTGCAATAGAGACTTTATGCGAGCCTATGACCTCATAGGTGGTCGTCGAATAGGGCGAGAGCAGAGAGGTAGACTTTCAACTTCCTCATTATTGTTTTTGTCTAAACTTTTCTAACCAAGTGTTCCTTCTCGCAGATTCTACCTTCACAAAGTTGCCCAGTCATTTGAATGGGACAATGTCGAGTGAAGATTTCCAAGCTTTCTCAGTCGCATGGTGATTGAAGACCCTCTCATAGAAAAATGCAATTCATCGGGTAAGTTCCTTCTCTAGCAGTTTCCTTCTCGTCCTTCGCATGAAAAGTTTTCTCATATGCGAAGGCAGTAGGTTCATGTGTCGCATGAACACTTGCTCAAATGCGAAACATGAGTAAATTTTTCTTCTTTTCTAAGGCAGTAGGTTCATGTGTCGCATGAACACTTGCTCAAATGCGAAACATGAGTAAATTTTTCTTCTTTTCTTGCGATGTTTCTCACTTAGAATTTTTCTTTTTTCCATTTGCAGAAGCTGAAGAAGCCTTCCGTTATTTTGAAGACTGTGAGGTCCGCTGCCTCGAAGAAAGACCAGTCTTCCAAATCTGCTCCCAAGGCAAACGAAAAGAAAAATTCTTCTAAGTACAAGGTGTTGATGAAGACCCCCACCTTGCGGGGCGAGGAGAAAGACACGACCAAACCTTCCTCACGGGGCGAGGAGAAGGAGAAAATAAAGCACTCCTCGCGGAGTGAGGAGAAGAGCAAATCCAAACACTCCCTGCGTAGCGGGGAGAAGAAGACAGAACACAAATCACCCTCGCAGTCTGCGGGGAAGTCCAGTTCACCCCGGGAACCTGCGAAGTCGGGGGTGAAAATAAGCGAGCCTTTTGAGGGCTAAAAGAAGAGGACTGCCGAGGTGATCGGCAAAGGCAAGAAGGTTGAAGTGGAGGTTGGGAAGCCAAAACGCCCAAAGCCTACTCCTCCAATGCCTAAGGGGGATACCTCGTAGTCTACTTAGGTTGGCGAGAAGAGGCCTCCCTTGCCTACTCTGTCTGAGCCATCAGCGAAGAAGCATCACAAATCAGGTACCTCTAGCTTACATCACAGTTCAATACTGGGTCCAAAAGCTCATCCCACTGAGATTCGCATTTTTAACAAGTACGGACTAGATTCTGCTTTGTTTAGGCCGCGAACCCCTAGTGGGTCGCAATCTTCAGAGGTGACATATGAAAGGAGATCAAAGACCTCGCATGATTCAAATCTTTCATGACCTCGCCATCCTTATCCTCATGGCTGGTCTGACTCTGATGCCGTTCCATATGTACCAAGTGATGCTGATGGTGATTCGCCAATGTTCGAGCAGACCTTTGTAGATATGTCTGCGATGGGCGAGTTCACCAAAGCCCAAGACAAGCCTCCTTCTCCAGTCCATACTGCTGAAGAACTGGAGGAGCTTCGCAAGCGGGCTGAGACCCACTAAAATTTTTCCCTCCAGAATTCACCTATGTGGGGGACCTCGACCAAATTAATTTTGAGGAGCTGCTGGCCAACCCAAACATCGAGCCCCCACTAATTTCCACTCCTCTGGAGAGGCCCGTCGCTGAGGGTTGACGACAACTTTTTCCAGGGCTTGGACAAATTTGTTGCGAAGAAACATCCTTCGCTGGTTACCGCCCTCTCCACTGATGCTCTAGAGYATGACAAGTGGTTGGAGGTGGATGAGGTCGACCACTATTCTTCTCGCAAATTTGGTGCAGACAAGAAGAAGAAGATAGTGGGCGAAATGGTCCGATGTGCGAGCAAAGAGTACAAGGATAGCCTCACTGGCTATGCGGCTAGATCTTGTGGTCGAGCAATGAGTGGGCTCGCCGATGTAAGTCCTTTTACTTCACTTTATTTTTGTTTAAGTATGGTCCATCGCACTTTTTACATTTCAACTCTGACACTGCTTCACAACTTTTTCTTCAGGTGATGGTGCGACTTGATGGGGTCGCCAAGGCCTTGCGAAGGGAAAATCGCGAGGCCAAGCATAAGGAGCTGTTGTACCAAAAGTTCCCATAGTACCTCTCGTAGCAAACCCTTGCCATCAAGGTGGATGATGCGGAGGCTACTTACACTCTTGGCCACAGCTTAATGCTGTCAAGGCGGCCTATCGCAAATCACTCGAAGGCTACAACTCCCTTCTGTCGAAGCACAACACCCTAGTCAAACATGTTGTCGAATCTGCTGAGAAGGAGGAGGAGCGAGTCAACAAGGCTGTCGCCGAGAGGGCTGAAAAAGAGGTTGCAGCGAAGCTTGCTGAAGCGATTCCTAAGATCAAGGAAGAGGCAATGGCGAGGGCTGAGGCTAGTTTTCAAGATGAAATTGCGAACCTTCGCTTCATTGCTATAGAACAAGACCGAGAGCTCGCAGAGCTGAAGAACACAACAAGAAAAACACGCTTGGGCGACCGWCATTAGCGACCGATTTTCGATCGCTAACGTCGGTCTCTATTTTTTAGTCGCAAAAAAAAATTTAGCGACCGAAAATCGGTCGCTAAACGTTTAGCGACCGATTTTGCGACTGATTTTTTATTAAGAAAATGGCAAAATTTTAGAGGGAAAAGAAAATTAGCGACCGATTTTTCGGTCGCTAATAATTAGCGACCGAAAAAACGATCACTAATTCTCTTTAGCGACCGAAAAAACGGTCGCTAATTCTCTCTCCCCTCCAAATAAATGGATAGAATTGGTAATCAGGTCGCTAAAAGGTTATTCCCGTTTATTTTTTAACAATTTGCACGTGCGTTTTTCACCATTTGTTTTTCCGTAAATGTAACATAAAAAAAAAAATATTAACGAAAAACAGAATAAATATACAAAAATTAAGTTTTATATTAAATTCTGCACAAAGTAATATTCCATATCCGATGCCATAATACAAAATACACTTGACTATCAATTCAACCTTCTGAGTCCTTTCTGATAGCAAGATTTTCAGTGCATCTGCTAAGCTCTTCTGAGTCCTTTCCTTGCCTTGTAGTGGTTTGTAGCAGTGGAATTMCTCTTGGAAAGCAACGGTGTCATCTTAAAATCAACCTCATCTGTTGCAGGAAGTTGTTCATCTTCAGAAGAATTACAATCATCTGCTCTAGTAACAACAAAATTGTCTTTAATATGAGTAGATTCACCATGATCACAAAATTCATTTTGCATTGTCGTATTATCACTGACAGTTTTGTTATCTTCATTTTTCAAATCTTTTTTCCTTTTTGCCTTTCTGGACTTTCTCGCAACCTTCAAAACACAGAACATAGAAGTGTCAGTCATCATAACAAATGTGCAAATTGAAAAGAAAAAAAAAATGCCACGATAGAAATAAGTTCAATAGTCCATGATAGCCCAGAAGCAAGAAATACAACTTTGCAACAGTGGAAGGGAAAAGATATAAAGCTGTAGTACCTTGAGTTGTTTTGGAAATAATTAGATAAGGAAGAACATATGGGGGTGAAGAGGACAAAAAGYTAGGATTGAAAATGTGAGTTGTGAAAGCATATCAGCACTGTAACAGCTAACAAAAAGCAAGCCTCAAATTTACAGWTTACTGAAAAAGAAGAAAGAACTTTGTGTAACACCTTCACAACACCCAAGCCAATTCCTTATTACTACAAGAACAAATCACTGTCTGACTGTGTTCCGATTTGTGTTAAGAGAATGGCAGATAAACAAGTACTGAAGTAACATAATGCATGGTTTAGGGCACACATCATAAGCACCTGCAGAGTGCAGACATGGCTTCAGTTCCTATCAGGTCCAAATTTTACTCATCTGTGACTATTTGCTTGTTATAATAATGTGATTGCATTTTACTATAATAGATTATGACATTAAGTAACTTCATTATGGGCAAAGGCAGAAAGAGTTTTCTCATTCATACGATTGGGAGGTTACTAATCAATTGGGCAAATTTGTGATAATATTTTTTTAGTTATTGGACAACTCCATGGTCCTTTCAATAAAAGCTAATAGTTAATTTTCTCTTAAAAAGTTAAACCAGCAGCAGAGTTCTGAATGTGCAAAGTTACAAATATATACTCACAGTGTAGCTCGGGAAAGCTGCTCACAAAACCGGGTCTGTACATATTCATCATTCATTGTAGTTCTTCTTCCCTGCACTCCGACCCATCTATCACGCATTATTGGTTGGTCAATGATGCCCAAAATCTGGAAAGTTTCACAATTAACTTTCAAAAACTTTCTACATGATAGCTTTTGTTAGTTGGGACTTAAATACAAAGTAATAAAAAAGCAGATAGTCCAATCAAGTACTCCATATTTAGTTACTTGAAACATCTATTACTGTGGACAGAGCCCAAGAGCCTTAAAATACCAGTCTTTGCTGGATAGGTGGGAAAAGATGGAGTATACCCACTAGTGAAAGAGGACGATTAGGAAATCCCTGCTAGCAATTGATATCAGAAATTATTTGAAAAGTCAAACTAATGTTTGTAACAACAAATCCATCTTCGCTTAAGGACCAATACCTAATACCCTTTTGTAGTCAATATGGAACCTATTTGGGACGACTTTGTCTTAAGCCCTTTGACTCCTGACTACAATCTTTCTAAATGGATGTTCAATAAGGAGCCCTATTTCGATCCTAATGTTCCTCATTATTTACTGAATGTTACTATTATCCAAAATTAAATTGAGGCACATATATTATCTGTCTGTCATTTAACATCTGTCCATTCTGATACTAATTTTGAAAACATAATTGACCAAAAGTATCAAGTTTCAACTAGTTCAATTTCTTAATATATGTACTTTGTTTGGTTAAAATTATTGAAAATACCACTTTTATTTGTAAACTTCAGGACTATATATTGCCCTTGCAAATGGAGAGTGCAAAGGTTCGAAAAAACCCAATTATTAATTTACCTGATTGCGTTGATTTTGGGGAAGTTTTTGGCCATTTGACAAGTGAAGTAAGCTGCTTAATCAATGGTCCTGCAAATTAAGAAAAACCCAATATTGTAAAATTGAAATAATGAATCAGAAAAATCACAAATGAGAAAAACCCATCAAGCATAAGCAATTAAACACAAGAACAGCAGCAATTAAACACTAACCCCAAATAAAATGCAATGAACATGAACCCTAACCCCCCAAAAATTCGAAATAAAATTAAAATTAAAATCAAAATCTTACCCTAAATCTGCAAATTCATAATACAATTGATTACAACTCATAATACAATTCATAATTCAAATTAAAACATAATATTTATGCAAATTCATCAAATAAAATTGATTCGAAATCAATTTGGAGGTTTAGGGTTTATACCTTAACAATTGGGCACAAAGGAACAAAGGGAAGAGGAGAGAGAAGGGCGATGGCCGCTGTCCTGCTGCCGTTGCTGCCTTGCGCCGCCGCAGGTGGCAGTGGTGGTGGCGGTGCCTTGCACTGCTAGTCGAAGTACAGAGAGGGAGAACGAAGGAGAGAGAGAAAGAGGGAGAAAGGGAGGGACGTCGGTGGGAGTAGGGTCGCCGGAGGGACGGCGGGGGGTCGCCGGAGGGTTTGCGCCGGAGGGAGGAGTGAGAGAGAAGAGTGAATGGTTGGGGTTATGAATTTTGGGGAAAAATCGAGTGAAGGGAAAGTGGGTGAGTGTCGAGTGAATGGTTGGGGTTTTAATTTTTAATGATTTTTGTTTTTTTTCTAAATAAATTAGCGATCGATACGTCGGTCGCTAATTTTTTTTGGAGTCTAATTTCAATCCTCCCCTATATTATTCCTTTAGCGACCGATTATTCGGTCGCTAACGGTCGCTAAAAGCGGTCGTCCGACGACGAATTTCTAGTAGTGGAAGAARCAAAAAATCAAGTTTGCCGAGGCTAAGAACTCAGGCATTAAGGAAATGCGAACTTTGATGGAGTAGACTTGGCATCTCTTTCCCGCGAAGAAGAGCTACCCTTTTCGCTGCTTCGAGGAGAAATTGGACTACGTCAAGACTGTCAGCATCATCCAAAAGATGCCTGACACTAAAGAAGAGCCAACGCCTCCAATCCCAGAGAAGAACTTCGAATACGTCTACGTCGACACTGAGCATTCGACGGATTTGGCGTTCTCCTCTGATTCTTCTTCAGATGACGAGGACCAGCCTCGCCGAGATGGTAGCAGCAACAGCAGTAGTGATGGCGAGGAGGAGGAAGCCAAAAAAGATGAAGTCAATGTCGATGCAACCAAGGATGGCGATGACGTAGATCAAGATGAAGACGTCGACACCGAAAACATGAATGATGCGGATGATGCTGACGTTCGTGTCCGATGAAGATTGCTTCTTCTCGCCTTTTTTTCAACTTAGCTTAGTGATGTTGTATCCTTGTTATATTGCTAATTTGTACAAGTACTAAGCCTCGCACAACAATTATTTTTGATAGGAAAGCTTTGTAATTTCACTTTCAAATCAATCTGATAGAAGCTTTCTTGCCATCCATGAAATATTCCAAGTCCAGTATCTCGCAATTTTTCCTTGCTTGTTATTTTTTTGCATTCGGACTTCGCACTTCCTGCTACTTAGGTACACTTGCCCCTATAGTTCATGGGTCCCTTCTTGGTCGCATGGACTACACTTGTTGCCAAACTTAGTGTAAGCATAGATGTGCGAAAGAGTTTCCTTTTAGATGGCGAGGACTGTTACTTGTGTGAAATGTCCAAGTTTATAGATTCTAAGAATTGATTGACTTGAGACCTAGTAGTGGTGTCAAGTTAATCAATCATACTGATTGCCCTTATACTTGGAGATTGAGTCAAGGAAGTCGCAGGCTTATCTCCTTCGCAGGTCGCTACTGCCCTGGCTTTTAGAAGTGTGCGAGCCAACTTCGAACGTTTTTACAAAATGGTAAGCTCGCACGTCACAACTTACCCTGGTTTGCATATTTTGTGCGAGTCATTTTTTTATCGTTTTTACAAAACGGTAAGCTCGCACGTCGCGGCTTGCCCTGGTTTGCAGCTTTTGTGCGAGCCAATTTTGGACGTTTTTACAAAACGGTAAGCTCGCAAGTCGCAGTTGATTCTTTAGCAAAATGCGAGACCAGAGGCTAGGCAATGGGTGCTTTCCCGATCTACTTAATAGGTCGAATCCCCATACTTGTGTTATTTCTTGATACTTTTTGGGTCACTTGACCTTGATGTGTCAAGGTGCGAAGCCATTTTCGTTGATTTTACAAATCGGTAAGCTCGCACCTCGCACATTTCAATCCTCATTGCGAGTAGTTTCTGTAGTTTTTACAAAACGGTAAACTCGCACCTCGCACATTTCAATCCTCAATGCGAGCAGTTTCTGTAGTTTTTACAAAACGGTAAGCTCGCACCTCACATTTTGTATGGGTCGTTTGCCCTTCGCACATTATTCAACGCGTATTTGCTCATCGCACGTTTATCTAGGAACATTTTGTCCTTCACATATCTAGGGATGTTTGCCCTATTTTGATAATTTTGCCAAGTTTGTAAACTTCTAAGCATAAGACTTTAAAAGATTTGTCAAGTTTTTAAGGTTAATTTTAACAAGCAAATTATCAATTAAATCTCGTTTTGAGATCGACTATGGGTGTAAATTATTCGCTTTGAATTTTTACTTCATGCCCAAGGAGGGGAGTTGCCCCTGTTAAGATAACAATAATTTGAAGTTCAAAGTATTGAAGGCTTTCATTCAATCTAGATACTTAAAAAATTTACAAGTTTTGAGCGACTTTCGGTCGACTCAAACTTGACAATGCGAGTGCACGCTTGGCACCTCGACTTAGAATGAGTGCCTTCGGGTCGACTTATGTATGTTTTCTTAAACATAGAATTTTCTCAAGTTGTCGGCGTTCCATGGGTGGGTAAGCCGTTGCCCTTGACCATCCTCTAACTTGAGAGTTTCGTTCCTTAACACTTCAGAAATTTTGTATGGACCTTCCCAATTTGGGGTCAACTTTCCATCTTCCTCTGCCCTTCCCGTGGATTCCATTTTTCTGAACACTAGGTCTCCCAATTGGAGAGGCCTATGGTTGACTCGTTTGTTGTATTCCKGGGACATTCTTAYCTTATAGATTTGTTGGCGAAGGAGAGTGTTGCCCCGGATCTCAGGTATGAGGTCAAGATTAAACTTCATAGCTTCCCAATTTCCTTCTTCGGTGTACATCATGGCCCGCAGAGTTGGTTCATACCTTTCGATGGGCAACATGACGTCTGAGCCAAAGACCAGGGTGAATGGTGTCTCTCCCGTTGAGTTCTTCACCGTCGTTCGAATTGACCATAGCACATTGTACAATTCATCCACCCATAGACCCTTTGCATGGTCCAACTTCTTCTTCAATCCATTACTTATGATCTTGTTGAAGGACTCAACCTGTCCATTGGCTTGGGGATGTGCCACAGAAGCAAAGTAAGCGGTGATTCCTTGGCCCGATAGCTAATTATAGTGAGAATATTGGAATCAAATTGAGGGCTGTTGTCGAAGACAATGGACTGAGGTACGCCATATCTAGTGATGATATTCCTACTCAAGAACCCTTGAACATCCGACACTTTGATGTTTCTCATTGGCTCAGCTTCCACCCATTTGGTGAAGTAGTCTACTGCTAAAATTAGGAATTTCTTTTGCCCCGAAGCTTGAGGAAAAGGTCCAAGGATGTCCACACCCCACTTAGCAAATGGAAAAGGTGATAGCACAGGGGACAATTGATTTAKTGGCCGCTGATGAATGTTGGCGTGAATTTGGCATTTTTGGCACTTCTTGACTAGGTTAGCGGCATCTTCTCTCAAAGTTGGCCAGTAGTAGCCCGTTCGAAGGGTCTTTTCAGCTAAAGACCTTGCCCCAATGTGTGATCCACACTGGCCTCGATGGATATCATTCAACACTTCTGCCCCTTTCTCAGGAGTGATGCATTTGAGTAAGGGGTGAGAGAAAGACTTCTTGTAGAGCTGGCCATTCCAATATACAAACCACGTATCTCGCCGCTTCACATACTTAGCTTTTTTAGGATCAAGAGGTAGGATTCCCGTTTGCTTAAACTCGATGATCTCGTCCATCCATGTGCTTCCTCTATTGATATAATGGACCTCGTCTAGCTCATCTATACTCCGTTGTTTTTTGACTTCCAAAAAGACGGACCTTGGAGAGTCTTCCATAGCTGAGCTAGCCAACTTGGACAACGCGTCGGCTTAATTATTTTCTGCCTAGGCACTTGCACTAGGTGGAAATGTTCTAGCCCTTCAACCTCCTTCTTGACCATGTCCAAGTACTTGATCATATTCTCATCTCTGGCCTCATATTCCCCATTGACCTGGCTCACCACTAGTTGTGAATCCGACATAGCATCAATCTTTCGTGCCCTGGCCGCCTTGCACATCCTGATACCTGCCACAAGAGCTTCGTACTCGGCCTCGTTGTTAGATGTCTGGAATTTGAATCGCATAGCATACTCAAACGTATCTCCTTTTGGCGACTTAAACAGGATCCCTGCCCCACAACCATTTTGAGTGGATGATCCATCCACAAACAATGTCCATACGTCGCTTGACGTTTCGACTGGGGAAGGCCTGGTCATTTCAACAATGAAGTCTGCTAGGGCTTGCCCCTTTATGGCCTTCCTTGGTTCAAACTCAAGGTTGAACCCATTCAGTGCTATTGCCCATTTCAACATTCTCCTTGAACACTCTAACTTTGTCAAGGGTTGTTTGTTTGGCTTATTAGTGTAGACAACAATCTTATGTGCAGCAAAGTATGGTCGGAGCTTTTTGCTAGCCATCATGAGTGCTAGGCCAAAATTTTCGGATGTGGCGTAGCGCATTTCAGCTCCTTGAAGTACATGGCTTACAAAGTAAACCGACAATTGAGCTCCTTCCCTTTCGGCCACCAGCACGGCCGACAAGGCATGTTTTGAGACTGAGAGATACATATACAAAGTCAAATGCCTTGATCTTYTTGGAAAAAAGATCTGATTCGAGATGATTGATGTTGGTTGATGAGAGATGAGTGTAAATGCGAGATGGGTGCGAAAATTTAGTTCGATTCAATCAATGAATGCAAGTGGTGTTCAACAAATAAATCAAAAGCCTTGATTTTGTTCGAAAAATAGTCGCGGGTTGTTTGTTGGTGGTGGTGGGTGGTGGAATTTGTTGTTTGCTGGTTGTTTGTATGTGTTGTTCTTTAGTTGCTTGTTGATGGTGGTCGTAGGTGGTGTTTTTTGTCCAAGTGGTTGCGACCCAGAATCTGGTTTGGTGATGCAGTGGTGGTGGACTAGCGATTCGGTGGTTGGTAGGTGGTGGTATGTTGGGTTGGTTGGTGGTTGTGGTTGCCTGTCACTTCCTTAAACAAACTATTAATATCACTTAATTACTTACCCTTATACCCACTTAATCACCCCACTCAACTTCCTCCTAGGAGTCCGTGTCAGCCTCATCTTTAGCGTCTATTCCGAAACGGAGGAAGCATATATATAGAAATGTTAGTTACAATTGAGACTAAGTAAAGGCCACTTGATGGGGGGGGTGTTGGCACTACTTTGCCCTTTTCCTCGTCCCCGAATCCTTGACTTTGGTGCACGACTAGTCTATGAAGTCTTCGTCTTGCATTATGACTTGGAAAGGCTCCAAATAGGTTTCGCAGCTCCCAAAAAGAGTGTAGCGGCGACTTCCTTTATTTGAGTTCGAGTATCCATAATCCTCTATACCCAACATACTCACACTTAAGGATGGTTATCTATTTCGGATAAGATCCTATCACGCTCTGACCCGAGGGAAACAAATCTATTCCGAATCTGTGAATAAAGTTCGAGTTCGACTCCATTTATTATATTCAACTCCAAGTTGAAGGAAGACCAGAGTCGGATGTCACAAAAAAATCAACTACTCGATCCGACTCCGACTTTTATACAATTATTATATCATTTAATTTTTATGTGTATTAGGCTGTTTCTAATAAAAACTTTATTTCATATAAAAAAGACTAAATATAAGAAAGATAATAGGGAAAAAAATAAAAGTTGGGATTTTTTCTAAAAAACTATTTATATGAAAAAAACTTGAATTCAGGTCGGATCGGAGTTGGAGTCGGATGTCGAATTTGAAAGTCATATCGGAGTCGAATTCTCAGATTCGGATCTCAAAGTAGGATGCTGATTTAAAATTCGACTTCTTATAGGGTCGGAGTTAGATTATGCGTAATCCGCTCCAAGTCTGGCCCATTGCCATTCCTACTCACACTATGCAAATAAGTTAGAATTCAATTCTTCGCAAAACAAATTATCACCAAGATTGTACCTCGCAGGGCAAAGGGACCGGGAAAACCTGCCCAGGGAGTCAGGGACGCCCCGACGTCCTTACAACAGGGATATACAAACTTTGTCAAAATTGTGGGTAGTTATTTTTAATTAAAAAAAAATTGGGTAGCTCTTTCTATACTTTGGCAAAAAGTGGATAGTTAATTGCAAAATTTTCTTATTTTAATTATTGTTTCTACTTACTTTATATTTTCTTAATCATGTTTCTCAAGATGGTTTTTTTTTTGCTATAGGTGTCTTTATTCATGGTTATTAAAATCTCATTTTGATCT
>SNQN01000061.1:91890-164390 GCA_008642245.1 Bassia scoparia | reverse complement strand
ATATTGATACACTAAGGTTTTGAGTTCATATTAATTTTACTATAGTATTTGTTGAGCATAAGTACTAATGCAAAACTAATCATCTCTTTTATCTTTTCATATAACTTTAAACGATGCATGGCGATACATGGTAATGGAGTGAGTACTATACTTCCTTTGTTTTCATTCTGAGCTTTGTTACTATGTTGAAATGTCGTGAGAGATGGGTAGTATACATTGTTTCCCTTGAGTAGAAAAGTACATATTTTTTTTCCCCGGGTAACAATCTCTTTAATCTTTTTATGAACTAATGTTGATGTTTTTTTTTTGAGAGGTAAGTAAAACTCATTGCTCAACCTAACAGATTACACAACAAGCCAAGGGCAGATGAGGACAATAGCAACCACCAAGACAGAAGCACTATAGATAAGAGAACCAAGCAATATCACTAGCCTTGGTTTTCTTCCGTACAACGTGATTAATCCTAGCTTTAGCTACATAATGAATATGAAACAAATGCTCATTGACATTACAATCCAGAGAATTCCACAACCAATTATTCCTAGCTTTCCATAAACTTGCTATATAAACTTTCCTCCTAAAGCCAGATTATCTACAACTTCTATGGACCTACAAGAGAAGCTGCTTCAAGCCTTGAAACTGTTTGTTGATCCCCAATTAGATACAGATCTCCTTTAGACACCTAGCACTCACTTGACATTCCCAAAAGAGATGCTCATGAGTCTCCTCTGAATCATCACAAAAACAACAAGACCTATCCTCCACTATGCCCCATTCAGCCAATCTGTCTCTTGTAAGGAGCCTATTTTTCAAAATCAACCAAAGCACAAACCTGTGCCACACAACTTTACTCCAAAATCTAAGGGGTTTTCATAGGGCACATTTTATCATACACTTTCTTAATACTGTAACCATCTTCAGTTAAAGGAGGCTTGATCATGTCCTTAACTTTACACAAACACTTAATAACCCAACTAGCAGCTTGAGGAGCCTGATACAGCATCCAGTCCCTGCCCTTAATGTAAAGGGTATGCACCATTTAACCCATAGGTTGTCTTTTTTATAGGCAATAGCCCAGACTTGTTTCCCTACTGCAGCATTCCATAAGACTAGATTTTTGATACTTAAACCACCAACACTCCTATGACAACATACATCATCCCAAGCAACAAAACCAGCCTTAGAGCTAGTCCATGTGCCATGCCATAAAAACTGCCTGTAGACACTATTAACTTGCTTGAGAATACACTTAGGAAGGATGAAAATTTGGCACCAATACACACAAATAGACATCAACACAGCATTAACTAGTTGCAGCCTTGCACTATAAGACAGATGTCTAGAGCTCCAAGACTTAATTCTGTCACACATCTTCTCAACTAAAAGATCACATTCAGCTTTCCTCAACTTCTTAGGGGAGATAGGAACCCCAAGATATTTAAAGGTAAAGTAAAGCTAGTAAAGTTTACAATTCTTCTCTACAAGCCTGGGTCCATACCAGTGAGATAGATTTCTGACTTCTCAAGGCTGAACTTCAAGCCAGTGGTTTGAGAGACTAGTGTGGCACTCATCAACAGCATAATAGAATCCACCTCTCCCTTAGAAAACAAAAGCAAATCATCCACAAAGCATAAGTGATTAAGCTTTAGCATTCTGCATCTTGTGTGATATTGGAATTCAGGTCTATCACCTACTCTCTTCAACAACCTAGTAGCATACTCCTTGCAAAGAGTAAATAGGAGAGGAGACAAGGGGTCCCCTTGTCTCGGACATCTCTTAGGGATAATAAGATCACTGGGGTTGCCATTAAGCATCAAACTGAGGAGAGGTAATGCAGGTCATCACTAGCTGAATGAAATGAGTAGGGAAGTGCAAATGAGTCACCATATCCTCAATGAAACTCCACTCCACAGTATCATAGGCTTTTTTAATGTCAAGCTTCATTAAACAACAAGTTGTTGTTGACTAGGCCTATGTTATTGACTAGGCCTATAACCTTTGACCAAATCTTGGTAGATAAGAACATTATACAATATGTTCCTCTTTGAGACAAAAGCCCCCTGATTCTCACTAATGATATAAGGTAAAACAGTATTTAGTTGTTCATACGGTAGCTTAGTGATGCATTGTAGAAGAGCAGGCTATTGGTTTGAACTCATGAACTGCACTAGGCACTCTAACCTTTAGGACCAGAGCATTGGTGGCTACATTAAGTTCCCTCAATAGTTTCCCAGAGTGAAAAGTCCAATACAGCAGCAGCTACCTCCCCCCCCCCCCAATACTCCATGAGGCTTTTAAAAAGTCACTATTATAACCATCTATACCTGGGCTTCTGTTGATTGGAATGTACCACATCWTCTTCTTCACATCCTACTTTGTAAAGGTACAATTCAATCTGACACATAGGGTTGGATTCATTATATTACCATAGGCAATTATCTTAGGCTGAACAGAAGCCCTATCCGACAAACAGGTTCCAAGAAGCTATTGGTAAAAAGCCATGAAGCCTGCACAGAGCCTTGTTGGAGTCTCGACCCATTTGCTCTCATGATTGAAGATAACATTGATTGTATTTCTGTGGTATCTAGGTTTTGATACTGGAATAGAAAAGCCAAGAGTTCTCATCCCCCTRCTTAAGACAGTGGAGTTTAGCCTTCTACTTAAGCAAAGAATGATAAGAGTTCTAAGCCAAGGAGTATTGAGCGTGAGCTACTTTTTCCTTATCAACCAACTGTGAGTCCCCTGGACTATTATGCAAACCATTCTGCACCCATTCCAGGTTAACTTTTGTTGCAATAAGATCTTGATGAAGCTCATCCTCCCCTCTAGCATCTAAATTTCGACGAAGCAGTTTCAACCATTTCAACCTTGTAATCACTCTATACTTCAAACACCCCTGCACCTCAAGGTGCCGGCCAGCAGACACTACCTCCAAAAAGCTAGGGTTCAAAACCAGATGGTTGTGAAACCTGAAAGGCTTCCTTCTAGAATGAACAGGAAAAACCTTGATCAACATAGGATTGTGATAAAAGTCCCCCTCAGGTAAAAATTGGACCTCCAAAGTGGGAAACATAGCAAGCCAAGCACCATTGGKAACCAACCTATCCAGTTTAGAGAAAATCATTTGACCACCCTCTTGTTTATTCTTCCATGTAAAGAATCTTCCAGTGGATTTAACCTTTTCCAAGCAACAGTTAATCTTGCATCCTCTCATAGGGGCAATGTCAACCTTTCTAAGAGGTCTTGTTGATGTTGATGTTGGAAGATTACCTATATAGGTTACACTTGGTTTGTTCAGAATTAGTTAGACATTCAAGTTTGGTGTTGTTACTGTCCTATATATACAAAAATAACCTTGTATAAAAGTACTTCTTAGTTAAATTGGGCTGGTATAGCAACAGTAGCAAGGAAGTTTCATGTGTAGTGGGTCTACTTTGATCTCTTAACAGTGGATTAGTATTACACAACAAGTCTTGAATTGAATTAATATTTTTATACTACAAATCGTTTAGAGTATCTCACAGTATTTTAGTCAGAATTTTGTTATATGGAATACTTGATACTTGTATAAAAAATTGAAGTGTTATATGCACAATCACCTATTTTTCTTTACTACAATAAATAAACTTGGTCATGAGGAAGCAACTAGGAGGGTTCCAGTAGGGATCTCGCCCCAAATTTCTTACTTTGCCTTTAGCATAATATATATCATACTTATTATAAACTATGCATCTGCTAATTATGTATGTTTTTTTTAATCTGTAAGGGTTTATAATCATCCAATTTATTTTTGTATATATAGTGCACTTTATCATTAGCCAAGGCTATTAATTCAAATGGAAGAGCAATGTGCAATAGTGCACATGATGTGGGTTTAAGTCCTGCATAGCCTTTTAATACTTCGTATTAGTTTCTTATGCAACCCAAATAGTTATAATTAATTATAATCAATTAATATATACAAAAGATAACTCCAAATTTAGATCCTTAAGTATTATTTGCAACTATAATTGTGATATTGTGTGCGGAGTACTATTTTTGTCACTTGGTTTTGATTATTTTGGCTAAGTTGATTTGTTTGGAATTGGTTTTGCTAGTGTTGGTTTGTTGGTTGTTATTTGATTGTTGTATTTAATGTGTTTATTGTGTTCTTGTCTTTTGTTATGGACATTGGGCTATGTGTTTGAGTAATTTTAGAATTAATACATATGGTGCTTATCCATTTCAAAATTCATGCACATCCATCTTCAAAATTATGCACATTCACATTGAAATATATGCATCTTTACCATGAATTATATGCACATTTATTTCACACTCACATTAAAATGTATGTGTTTTCTTTCACATCCACTTTCATATATAGTTGAATGTGATGTTAGGAGGTTGCAATTGAATATTAAACATAATTGAATATTTTCGTCAATGTTTATATTTAAGGTATTCACTTTGATTTTCTTTATATCAATTGTATTTGTAATGTTATTAGAGAGCTACTAACTCCGAAGTTAATAAATTACAAACAAAGATCACATAAACCTTTTTTGATATAGTTGTACTATTAGAGAGCTACTAACTCCAAAGTTAATAAATATGACATGTAATTCAAAACTGAGGATCAAAATTTATGTTAACTAAATGTGTATATCTTACTACAATACTAATGCATGTATCTTTAAATGAAAGCCACCAATTGGTCTAATAGGCTTTGTTTGTAGATGCCTTAATTCTACTTGAGCACGTGAAAAGATAGAGAAATAACTTTATTAAGCATGTATATATCTAAGGCCCCCAAATAATTGTTTACCGCCTCATGAACAAAATGAAGATATACTACTACTATTACTACTACTGCTACTGCTACTGCTACTGCTGCTACTACTACTACGACTACTACTACTACTACTACTAAGTTTAGCTAGGCCATATGCAACCTGATTGTCTTTCCTTCTTACAAAAAAATTATTAAAATCTTGATATACGATTGCTAAATAAAAGATATCATTGAGATTACAACCAAGTTTGGAAGGAACCTAATGAAATTTGTACACAAAATATTTTCCATTGCAATGATCTCGTTTCAAAATTACTTTTATTGAACAACCAACTCGCACAATATTTCGAATTCTTTTTCGATTTTGGATATCAATTCCATTACTTTTATTTATAACATATAAGAAACCTTGTCTATTACACACATAGTAATCAAAGTTACACTCCCTTTCTTATCCGTGTTCGTAGTTGTTGAACGTATAACAAAACCACATACCTTTGCATAATTTTTGTATGATTTTTTAACTTCACCCAAGTCTTCAAAGACCTTCCTCACATGTGGCATTTTGTCAACTGGACACTTAGGAAACCACTGCTTAACTCCTTTTGGAGTGAAACATACTTTAATTCGAGGATTTTTCATATATTAAATTCGCGGAAATACACATCACAATTGGCAATTTGTTGCACGCAACCTATAACAAACAATTATTCAGCATAAGTAGTTGTAACTAAATATTATACATTAATTTTCTTGTCTATGTGCATATATTTGCTTGTAAATGTGCATATTTTTCCGTATAAATGTGCATATTTTTCATAATCAATGTGTAGATGAAATATCCCAACTATTACCCCTATCTTCTTATATTAGTCCTTTTTATCTACAACCTAAATAACAAAAGTTTTTTTTTTWAAAAAAAAAAACAAACTCTCACCTCTTACATTTCATCTCCTACCTCTCTTACCACCAACTATGGCATTACCACCATAACCACCACCTACCAGGGGCGGACCCTTGTCCCCCCCCCCCACTTTAAAAAAAATTCTGGGCTGAAATTAAAAAAAATTAATTCAGAATAGCAAAGAGTGACATAGATTCTTAGAGGATTGAAAATACTACTCGGAAAACAGAAACTTTACTAGTTTAAGATACACAAAACAAGGAATAGCATTAAATTGTAAGTTGAAAAGATTTTATTTCTATTTTATTTTATTTTTTCAGTCAAAACATATCCCTTAGTTCAAAAATTAAGAGAGAAAAAGGTAAGTGAATAGTCTGAATACTAAATAGAGAGGATTAGAGGAAAGAAAAGAGAAAAAAGAAGGAAACCGTGACAGGAGTGCAGCGAAGAACTTGGGCAGGCCGCAGGCAGGAGTGCAGCGAAGAAGTTGGGCAGGCCGCAGGCAAGAGTGTAGGACAACCGACGAACGGCGACGCAAACGGGGGCAGGTCGGCGGCGCGTGGCGACGGAGTGAAGCCGTGAAGGCCTGAAGGACGAAATATTAGACGACGAAGGAGTAAGGACGATTGGACGAACTGTCGAAGTCGAAGTCTCGAACTACAACTACTACTCTGTATGTTTTTCCAATTTTCTATTTTTCTTTATAATTAATTTATTATACTTGTATAATTGTATAAGTTGTGTAATTGTATTGTAATTTGTTTATTTTATTGTTTAATATTGTAATGGTTAAGTAATTTGACTAGAAAATTGGATATTGATTTTGAATTTCTGATTTTTACTTTTTTAATGGTTGAATCTTATGATTATTATTTTAATAGTTGATTGACTTGAATAGTTGAATACTTAATTATTTTAATAGTTGATTATTTGTTTGAATTGTTGATTGTGTTTGTTGGATACTTGTATAACATTATTTGTTTAATTAACAAAGTGCTGTTTTTTTGTGCTTAATTAATTTATTGTTGGTTTAGTTATTTTAATTAATTTCCTTGAGTAGTAGGCTAAATTGAGTTTAATGAATTATCAAATAATTGATTTATGGTTWTGAATTTACTAGGAAATGTCTAGTGGTTCAAATTCAACTCAATCAAACAACTCAAAGTCAAAGGGAAAGGGGAAACAAGTGCAACATCAATCCGATCTTCGACAATTATTGTTTAAAAAATTGAAATAACAAGGAACTAGTAGTTCTTCCCCCACTCATAGTGAAACTCTTCAAGATGTGAACATATCTAATGAGAGTAATGAATCCCCTTCAAGTGAGACACCTCAAACTCAAAATATTGATATGGAAGATTTGGAAGTTGGTGGTTCAAATGCTAACAATATACCATTAGAAGAGGTAGAGGAAGAGGAAGAAGAACTACAATATGATATTAAATTACTACCTTATGATCTGAGAAAAAGAATGAATATTATGGAATATCCCCCAAAGCAAAGAAATTCGGTGAGGAGAGCTTACATTCTTAAAAAACCATGTCAACCAAAAACTCATAACTTCCCTTTAAGGCCTTGTTCCGGTTTACGTCGTTTTAGTGTGAAATGGTTTGAGAAATGGGATTGGCTTGAGTATAGTATTGAAAAGGATGCCACATTTTGTTTTGTGTGCTACTTGTTCAAAGATGATGTTGAAGTTCAAATGGGGGGTGATGCATTTGTTGAAGGAGGGTTTAGAGCATGGAATAAACCGGAGAGGTTTAAAAAACATGTAGGGGGACTTAAAAGTGCACATAACTTGGCTTATGAAAAGTATGTGAATTTAAGAGATGGAAAAAAGAAATCAATTATGAATGTGATGGAACAAGCAAGTATTGAGACAAAAAAAAAACATATCGCATTCGTTTGGAATCATCCTTAAGTCGTTTGAGATACCTTTTGGGTCAAGGTTTAGCATTTCAGGGGCATGATGAAAGTGATGATTCAATTAATAAGGGCAATTTCCTAGAGCTTTTGAGATGGGTAGGTAAAAGGTTAAGGATATAAGAGATCATACTCTAGAAAATGCACCCAAAAATCGCCAATTGACTTCTCCTAAAATTCAAAAAGATATTATCACTTGTGCTAAGGAGACTACTAAGTGCATAATTGAGGAGCTTGGTATGGATTACTTCTCTATATTGGCCGATGAATCAAGTGATGTGGCTCAACAGGAACAACTAGCTCTTGTTTTGCGTTATGTTCATAAAGGAAGTGGAAAGGTAATGGAGCGCTTTTTAGGTATGGTCCATGTTAGTGATACAGCGACCTTATCTCTTAAAGAAGCAATTTATTCATTACTTGTTGAACATTCATTAAGTCCATCCATGATAAGAGGGCAAGGTTATGATGGAGCTAGTAATATGAGGGGTGAAATAAATGGCCTTAAGACATTGATTTTGAATGAAACTCTAAGAGCCTACTACATACATTGTTTTGCACATCAACTYCAATTAACTCTWGTTGRCYTTTCAAAAAAGAATGACAATTGTGGTTGGTTGTTTGAGATTCTTGCAAACTTGTTGAATGTGGTTGGAGCTTCTTGTAAGAGGAGGGATATGATTCGACAAAGTCAAGCACAAATTGTGGCTCAAGCATTAGTAGAGGGAGAAATTGAGAGTGGATCGGGTTTGAACCAAGAGCTTGGTTTAAAGAGGCTCGGAGATACAAGGTGGGGATCACATTTCAAGTGTCTTCTTAATATCATCAACTTGTTTTCTTCCATTGTAAAGGTACTTTTTTTTCCCCCTTTTTCCTTTGGTACTTCATACAATTAATTTGATTTCTTCTATTCTTACTAACATAAACTTTTTTTTCCATCATTTAAGGTACTTGTGTATATTGGAAAACATTGTTCTTCTGAAGAAAAGTTCAAAGCTCAAATTGTTTTGGGATCGTTGGAGACATTTGATTTTGCTTTCATGGCTCATTTGATGTATACTATTTTTGGTTACACATATGATTTATGTGTGGCCTTGCAAAGGAAGGAACAAGATATTATCAATGTCGTGGGACTTGTTAGTAGCACCAAACATGTGTTACAAAAAATGAGGGAGGAAGGATGGGAGAGTCTCATGTAGAAAGTAACTTCATTTTGCACTAAACATGAAATTGATATTCCTTCTATGGATGCTTCTTATGTGCCTCAAGGGAGAACAAGGCGTTTTGTTGAGCAAGCAACTAATCTTCATCATTTTCGGGTTGGCATCTTCTTGGAAATAATTGATTTGCATCTTCAAGAGCTCGACAATCGATTTAATGAGAGGAATATGGAGTTACTTACATACATGGATTCCTTAAGTCCTAAAGGTAATTTCTCAAATTTCAACAAAGAGAAGATACTTAAACTTGCTTCTTTATATCCCGAAGAATTTGCAAGTATTGATTTGATGGCTCTTGATCTWCAACTTGATGTGTTTATGGATACTATGAAAAGTGATGTAAGATTTCAAAATTTGGAAGATCTCAATTCTCTTTCTATGARGCTTGTGGAAACAAAGAGGCATACTACTTTTCCTCTTATACATTTGTTAATTAAGTTGATGTTGATTCTTRCCGTCGCTACGGCRAYCGTTMAAAGGGTATTTTCCGCCATGACTTATGTCAAAAGCAAGTTGCGAAATAGCATGGGAGATCAATTTATGAATGATTGTTTAGTTACTTACATTGAGAAGGATGTATTCCTACAAGTTCCGGATGAAAAAAATCATTGATCGCTTTCAAAGCATGAGGACTCGAAGGATGAAATTGTAATTTTCTTTGAAAGTTGTTTGATTTTTTATGGCCTTTTGGATTATTGTAAGACATTAAATACTTTTGGTTTTGAGAATGTAATATTTGAATGTTGAACAATTTATGTGCTTAAGAAATTTTAATTTAAAGTTTTTAGCCGAATTAACCGATATCCAATCAGAGTTAACCGAAACTCGTGACTTTATAATTTGTCCCCCCACTATTCAAATCCTGGGTCTGCCACTGCCACCTACCTAAGCTAAACCCCACTAAACTCACCCCCACCACGACGGTAAACCACGAAAAAGCCTAATTCGTGGGTTTGAAAGAGAGATACAGGGGAYGGGAGGAAAGCGGAATCGGAGGAGGAATTAGATTAATTGAGTTTGAGTGAGCGAGGGATGAGAGAGAAGAAGGGTCGATTGTGTGAGTGGGCTCTGCGAGGGTGGTTGTGCAACAATGGGAGTGCGAGGGTGTATGCTAAGGTGAGCTGTGAGAGGCTGGCTGTGCACTACAAGGATGGGAGTGCGAGGTCAGCTGTGCGAGACGGGTGTTAGCGCCTGTGCGATAGTGGGTTGTGCGCTGCCAGGATGGTTGTAGTGTATTGGGTTGGTAACTTGGTGGAGTTGTGTTGGTGATGGTGGTTGTGGCGAGGGTGGGTTTGGTGATGGTGTTGGAGGGGTTGTGGAAAGGCCGAGAGGGTGCGTGGGATGGTGGGTTGATTGAGTTTTTCTTTTTTTWWAAAAAAATAGTTTTAATGATTATTAATTAGTTAAGTTGTATTATTAGGGTTAATTTTAGTTGATTGGAATAGTCAAATTGAATAATCATGGTCTAATAGGTTAATTATAGATGATTACCTTTTTTTATAGGTTAATCTTAAAATGGGTCTGATATAAGAAGATGGGGCAATAGTTGAGATTATTTAAAAATTAAGTTGACTTGGGATTATTATGGGAATACGATCAAAAGTTGGGATTATTAAAATCAATTTTTCCATATATTTATCATTTTATTTCATATTTTTCTCAGTCAATGTGCATATTTTCCCCCTATAAATTTGCATATTTCCCCCTATAAATGTGCATATTCTTAACCAGTAATAAGACAAGTCTATGTGTATATAGTATTCAAATGACAAAAGTGTTTAATATCCTTGAGCTTCTCAAGATAATTCTTAACGATGCTATATTTGTGAATATTGATTTTTTTAGTGATTTTATATATATTTGACGATGTGTATTTAGATTACTCAAAACAATGTCATTGCTTTTTTTGTGTGTGCATATTTCATGAATGTGCACATATTTTAGAATCAACATGCATATATTTTAACATTAATGTGCAAATATTTTAAAGTCAATGTGCATATGTGAATCTGCATAAGTATACTCACGTTCAAACAAAGTAAAGCAATAAGCACGATTGCAGTAATTTAATCAAATTCATCTTCAATAACAAATCAATCATATTTAAATATAAAATCAAACAACATTAATCAAAATCCTTAAAATATTTATCACTCAAATAACCTAGATGTTGTATAATTCATATGAGTAATAATAAAAACAAAACAATTGAAGTTGTCAAATAAAACAAGTCCAATTGAATTGATCACAAACCTTGTTGAATTTCAGAATTGAAAGATTCTCCCTCAATCATTTTCTTAGAAGTCACAAATCACAAAAAATGATTGAAGAAGATTTGAGAAACGAAACTTTGAACAAATTCGAACGCAAATTCTTGGATTTCGACAAATTACACATTCAAATTATACAATCAAAGAAGAATTATGCATTCAAATCAGATTTTTTTGTGGGGAAATACAAAGATAATGGCCTTTTGCGGAATAATACCGTCATAAAAACTTATTGTGGGGAAATACTAAACAAAATTTAAGTTTTGTCTTGAGGTACCATTTAATGATTTTTCGGCAAAAAAGTCCATTTCTGGCGTTGACACGTTGGAATGTTGCATGTTCTTGTGCGTGTCCCCCACTCTCCTTTATTACCTTACCATCCACTTTTTAATTCACTTTTACTCACACTTACTCACTCCACTCTTTCTTCTCTSTCCTCCCAAACCAGTCATTTTGCTCCTCTCTCTTCCATTTCAATCCCTTTTGTCGCTGTAATTTTGCACCTTTTGCTCACAATTAGCCACGGTGAAAGGTGATTCTCTCTCCTTTATTTTTTTTGTCCTAATTTTTTTGCCCTAAATGCTCCTATTTTTGTTGGCTAATTGTTGAAATTGTTGTTGTTTTGCTTAAATTAATCATTAAATTAACAAGATTGCTTGTTTTACTGTGTGTTGCTGCTTAAATTAATCCATGAAATTGATGCTAATTGTTGATGATTGGTTTGTGTGCTGCTGCTCTTGTTTCTTATTGTTTTATTTTGGCTTGCATTTGGTGTTTTGGATTTCTTTATTGTTTGATTAGGATTAAAGTAAGAGTAAATGTTCCATGCATAATGAGGTCCAAACAAGTAGCCAAATACCCTAATTATAAGGTTCGAGTTGATGTTAACTTGAGAATATATCATGGGGGTTGTTTTGTGAAGAAAAGGGAGAAATTGGAATATGGTGGGGGGCTTTGTATGAAGAGCAAAGGTTAGAAAACATATGCTAATTAAGGTAAAATTGAAATTTTTCCTTAATTCCCAACTTCAAACCTGCTTCAATTGAAAAATTGAAAGAAAATAACGCTCAGCTTTGAGGGAATAATAAAGGCAGAGAAGAGAGAGACGTGAAATGGTGAGTGACAATTTTGGGAAGAGAGAGAAGTAAAATGGAATTTAAAGAAGGAAGGAAATTCTTTTGACCTTGGGAGAAGAAAGAAAGAGGATGCCAGAAGAAAGGGAAGAAAGAAAAAGGATGCGAGTGGGGGAGAAAATTGGAAGCTGTAGGTGAGACACACGCGCATGGTCATCGCCTGAAAGTAGACTTTTTGGCCGGAAATTGGTCACTTGGTACCTCAAGACAAAACTTAAATTTTGTTTGGTATTATTTCACAAAATGCCACTTTTCCTTGGTATTTCCCCACAAAAAATTCTTCTAATCATGAAATCAAAGCAATTGAGTGAATTGAAGCATAGCAGTATGGAGTGAGAGGAGAGAACGTGCGTGTGTTTCTTTTTGGAAGATAACGTGAAGATGTAATGTGAAATAAATTTAATTGGTTATTTTACCCAAAATCTCAACCTTTAGATGTTAATTAATGTAAGGGTTGATATTGCTTCTCACGCTTCTCATTTTAAGGGTCCTTCTCATATATATATATATATATATATATATACCAGCCTTTTATGCACGCGATGCGTGCGGCTTTATTTTATACTTATAATTCTTATAGCTATTTGGGCAATTTATACCCGAGTTTGTATTGTAAAATAATATACTTACAAATTTGAATTAATCACACATTTAATAATTTTAAATGATTTTCTCATACACATATCGAGCACAAAGAAAAATTAAAATGATATAACGAAATGCCTAATAAATAATTGTGTTATTTTGATAATAATCATATTAATTTGTCAGTGTTAAAATTCGTAGAAACACCTTGAAATTATAAAGCATGGTAATTCAATTAAATTTAAAAACTTATTTGATGAAC
Source organism: Bassia scoparia (assembly GCA_008642245.1). Classification (NCBI taxonomy): domain Eukaryota; kingdom Viridiplantae; phylum Streptophyta; class Magnoliopsida; order Caryophyllales; family Amaranthaceae; genus Bassia; species Bassia scoparia. The sequence continues at coordinate 151,322 of SNQN01000061.1, read as the reverse complement.
GCTAATGACTAAGGTTCCGGATGTGTTTCAAAAATGAAGAACACTGATGTATCTATCTTTCAAGTAGTATTGAATTTCAGACTATATTTTTCTACTAATATCTTTTAAGTTTGTGAGAGGATTATACTACCTTATTCAATTGAGAAAATAATTTGTCAGAAGCAAAATTAGAGAAGAATATTGTGCCTGATTTTTTTTTCAAAAGTCGATTATTACTACTGTAAAGTTTGTAATTATTTTAATTGAATCGTTGTAGGGCAATATTTTTGAATTATGATTGAATAGGGATGATTAATCAATATTGTTTCCTTTAGTCAATTATTTTCATTCTCTTTGAATTTTTTTGACAATTTTTTAAATTAAGTATTTATTGAGGGTGATTTTATTTTATTTGTAATTTTGGCTAATCTTTGACTTATGCGTTGAATGTGGTTTTATTTACTGGTTTGGTATTCTTATAATTATTATGCTTTGAAGGATGGTAAAGTAATTTCCAAAGGGGACACCATTGCTCCCCTTGGCTTATATAAAAGAGATACATATATTTATCACTCGCCACTTGTTTTTATTGTTGTTCTTAGTAAACATTTTTCAGCCGGCTATTTGTGTCAAATGTGTTTTTGAAAAACAAGTTCCATAGTCTCACTGCTTGTGCTTAATTTTACTTTGAATGCATGTTGCTATCCCCCCATTGCAATATGTGAATACTTTTTCATTGTCATTTTCTTGCAATATGTGGACATAAAAATTAAGAATGGGAGAAAAAGATTTTTTATTAATCAACCAAGATTTTAAGAGTCTAGCATAAAAAATTGGGAATGAGAGAAAGGAGAAAAATGAAAACAAAAATGGTGGATGAGTATAAACTTTCGAAGCATATCTATACGAAGCTAGTTTGTATAAGTAATATAATAATGACATCACCCTTGTACTATAAATTGAAGCTGGATCCAATGGTTATTGTAATTAACCACCAAAAACCAAGGGAATATAAGATAAATCTTACCTTAATACAATACGATAATTTTTAATCCTCTCCATATAAGTAATATACTACTCCCTCCGTTCCAGTTTAATTTTTAAGTTTTCTTTTTTGATATTCCCTTTTATTATTTACGTTTTCTTTTTTATACTTTACATATTTACCTATTAATATTACTTTTACTCTTAAAATTTCTCATATTACCCCTTATTTATTTCTTCTTTATTCWCGATTTTCCACCCAAACGGCCAAACTTATCTCATCCATTCATTTTTAATTCACTTTAATAGTACTACACATATCTCAAACAAATTAAAAAAGTAATACAACTTCCAAGTAATATCAACATATTTTATCCAAATACCAATTTATCTTAATTAACGTGCAATTTTACAAATGTAAAAGATAAATTGGAACAGAGGGAGTAATATACTATTATGAATGCCTATGGATCACAAATTGAAACTATTTCACATGTTTATTGCACATATTTATATGCAAGTTGACATAAAATTGAATCTTATTGGTGAATGTTTTTTGCACGTGCGTTGTCATTTAGAGTTCTTCCGAATCACACCATAGTGTACATGTAAATGTATGCTACAAAAGGATATAACTAAATAAAACTAACCATGCTTTTTGGTCAGGCTGTTCGCAGCTAAGGTGATGGTTGAAGACCATGAATATATGACAGGCTTGTCGTGTGCCTATCAAAAAATACCTATTAAAACTAACCTGCAGCTAGTGGTAACAGGATCGTATCCACAAGGAAGCAACTACTACTGACTAATTGGATTAAAGCATCTAAACTAACAAAAGATAATTTGATTTGTGATTGTGACTAATTAAAACTAATGACAACTATTAAAAATGAAAAATAAACTATATAATTAACGAATCTAGAGCTATGGTTCACTATAGCAGTAATTAACAATAAATTGGCATCAACAATTCATAACATGGCATAATCAAAACAGGATCAAAGTCCTCTCGAATCAATTGAACCATAGATCAGAACTACTCCTAACTGTATCTTTCGACCTAAGATAGTCTCGTTCTACCTATTGATGTTGATCTTGTTCTAAGTCTCAATCGCTAGATCTAGAGACTTGTGACTAATCATATTAAGCAATTAAGTCGGGCCCTACGAAATTGATTAATATGAATAACAATCTAATAGGAATTTGATTAAAAGTCAAGCCATAAATCGAATCAACCAATTATAAGTCAATCATATTGCTATAGATCCCCAATCGCTCTAGAAATTAGACTACTCACTCATATTCGAATTAAACATACTGATTCCTATTAGGGAAAACATAATCAAAAGCATAAAACAATTAAAAGCAATAATAAAAAGAATTAAAGGATGAAATAATTACCAAAGAACGATTGCAATTGATGAATGAATGAATGAATGAATTCTATTGAATAGCCAAAGTTAGGGTTCCATAATAACGTAATTGAGTTTTTTTAATCTAATCTCTGATAATCTAAGAATAATTACAAAATTAGGATTTCTCCCCTTAAATACTCTTGTTATTGTTCTAATCTAAAACAAAGCTGCTTAATTATAAGAAATGCCATCCTCATTAATTACAATTCAGCCAAACCGCAAGGCCCAAAGCCGGATGCCAAACCGATCGGTTTGAAGTGAACCGATCGGTTTGAACTTCTGAACCGATCGGTTTGGCTTCAAACCGATTGGTTTGAAGTGAACCGATCGGTTTGACCTTCTGAACCGAACGGTTTGGCTTCAAACCGATTGGTTTGAAGTGAACCGATCGGTTTGACCTTCTGAACCGATCGGTTTGGCTTCAAACCGATCGGTTTGGGCTAGAATTTCGTGCTCGGCCCAATTCCGCTCGATCCACGCCCCGTACTACATCCGTGAAGCTCCGTAGTGTCTTCTAATCGGCCCAAAATCGATCCAAAAGCTATGAAAAGATCCTGAAACTAATCAAAACACTAAATACACAATATTAGTAGCAATAAGGCCTTTAGGAGGCCAAAATCATCTAAAACGACAAGAGAATGAGGGGGAAAACCATGCAATAATTCAATACATCAATATAATATACCTCCATTTTGTTACTTATTCTACTTTTCATTTTGGTATGTTTTCAAATAGTTGTTCCAAACCAATTTATAAATAATTTTTTTACTGTTTACCTACTTTAATTGTTTATATATTTACTCTAACATTAATGAATTACTTCAATTTAAAGTCAACCTTCATTAATTTAATTTACCCAATTTATTTACCCAAAATTACTTTTTCCCAAAAATTCTTCATTCATACATTTACTCTAATACCTAACTTACTCAACTTTTTTACTTAACTTACACAACTATTTTATCTAACTCAATTAACTCTTAAATACCGTGCAAAAATGGTATGTAACATCTAAAAAAACTGGAGTGAGTATATTTATATACTCGATCTACAATAAACTCAGTTATACCCGGTGCATGCGAATTAATTCTCTAATATGAAAGACCCTTTGAACTTGTGGGTGCAACACGCCAACACTAGCTCCTAGTACTTGATAAAAATTAATTTCACTCAGGAGGGAGAGAGATAATAGAGTCAAACTTGTTACCTATATGTTATGCTAACTCTGATACCATATTAGCGGACCATCTCAACCAAAAAACTTAAGAGCATCGTGTAATCTTTAAAAAAAATCAAGTGTCAGTGTAGGCGTGAGCCTTTGGGGGGCTTAGCCTACGTCGATTGTGTTTATGGATTTGAGCTATAGAAATCACACGTGATTGCATTGGGGGAGTGTTGTCGAGTGAAGGGATCGCCATCGTGCCTATACAGGTTTCTCATGGACGCCCGAAACATTGAAACCAAAATAATGGCCCCACTGTTAGGTCGAGTAACAAGTTCGTGGGTTTGGGGGCACGACACGGATTGAATCTTTGACCAAATCCACCCAGATATAGGGGCTTCTACTCGATCTCATTGTAATTCCATTTGACCAAATTCATTGGATATACCGAAGCATAACAATATTATCCTTAGAAATTGCTCTAACCTAAAATTACCACAAAAGTGAGTTTCTATTATACATGAATCGCTACCTATCCTAAAAATTGTGACCACTTCGAATTAATCAAATTAATATAGTGCCTAAAATCCAATCGTCCATATTTAATCTGACTTCAATGTGATTCTAGCAATTCTGGTCTTATTTAAGCAATTTTGAAGTCATATGTACAAGAATCAAGAATAATATATACAAATTCCCTTACCTTGAATCGTAATCAAAACAAGAGAAAACAAAGGTTAGAATATCAAAAACTTCGCTTCCGAATGAATCGCTTATCAAAACAAAAGAGATTGTTAGTATTGATAATAATAATCATACTAATAATAATGATAAAAGAACCAAGGAAAAGAAGTGTTGTTTATATGTTGAAAACCAAAAGTGATTCAATTAAACCTACAAATTTACATAAATCTAAAACTATATGGATTTCTACGATTTTTATTGATTTTAATCAAAACTCAAAGTATTGTATTAGTCAAGATTAACAAAAAAGAAGAGAATGATTTAGATTGAATAGTCACAGAAGTTGTACCTAAATCCGCAAGGAAGCGACTCCGAAAGTTGCGAGGGACTCGAGAATTTAGGGTTTTTGAGAGTGATTTGTATTTTGTGAATTGAATGTGTGAGATGAGAGATTTTTGAGAGCTTTTTGCATTGCATGTAGACCGAGAAATATTTCGTTGTTTGTCGTTTGAGCACCGAGGGTATGTATTTATAGGCGTAGGCGAAAAAAGGGAAAGAAAAGCCAGCGTATATACGCTTGCATAGAGTGTATGAACTCTTGCATGGAGCGTATATACCATCCTGACACGTGGCAGTCCACGTCAGCAGCGTATATACGCTTCCAATTGTTTCCTTGTTTCGCCTAATATCTTCGGGAACCTTTGTATCTTATTTTCTTAACCTATAATCCGAGAATATTCTAGATCTTGGCTACCTTGGAGAGCATGATTACACTTCTAGAACATTCCGGATTATCCTGAACCTTAAATCTCTAGCATTGTTTACAAACTTTGGCATATTGCAAACAGTATCTTTTTATTGAAGGCTAATAGGACCCCATTCTATGAATGAGCCATCTCATCTTAAGTCTTGATTGATGCGATCCACATATCCCATGATGAACCTCTCCTAAGATTGTCAAAACCTTCTTTGTATTCACACATCTAAGAAAAAGACCTTGTGGATCCTTTCGATAGAGCATATTTCCCAAAAGAAAAAATTTTGTAGCTGCCAACTTTTCCTTTGCAGGAACTTTCTTTCCAGAAGAATCCCTTAAATACTCCTTGATCGCATAACCCCAGTCCGCCTCATMCRCAAGAACACTAAATTTATTCACCTCAATTAGGGATACCTCATCTAAGGGTTTCAATCTGAATGTTGTAACGTATATAACACTCTCATCGAAACAATCAAGGTCTTTAGATGAAGCCTGTTGAGCTAGGTAGTCAGCTTCTTGATTCTCTTCCCATGGAACATAAGAAATGTCAAACTTTTCAAATGAGGAGATTCACTCTCTCAAAGTTATATTGATCGCTAGAGCTAGAGGGGAGTTTCATCTATATTCTTGACTAATCTATGATACAAACCATTGAGAATCTCCAAAAGCTTGCGCTTTAGTGACACCCATATCCTTCAAGGTCTTAAGAGTTTCAAACTCTTCCTTGTTATTTGTGCACTGGTCTTAGAAAGTTACTACCATCTTTGTTTTCAAACCTTTAGGTGAAATCATTACTAATCCAGCTCCCGCTGAATTAATTCAACTAGACCCATCAATGAAAAATTTCCTAGGCTCCTCCTCCTGAACCTTAACGTATTCATTAATGGGATGGTTGGTAAGAAAAACAGCCAATGCTTGATCTTTCACAGCCTTTTGAGCGACGTACTTCATCACGAATTAAGATTAGTACATACTCCACTTACACAACCTTCCTTTGACAAAGGGGTGATTCAAAAGGTGCTTCAACACATCGGTAGGTGATATAACCTCAATAGAAAAGGCCATGAAGTAATGATTGAGCTTAATGGAAGCATCATACAAACTCAAACACCATTTCTTAGCGTTGGTATACCTAGTTTCAACATCTTGCAATGCTACTTAATTAGAAAATTTCCTGCTCATGTCCCTGCTCATTTTCATAAGTTAACATGCTTGAGATGGAACTATCCGATGTTGAGAGATATATCCTCAATGGTTTCCCATTCTACTTTGGAGGGATCAAAACTGGTGGTGATGCTAGTTTGGGTTTGATTTGTTCAAATGCTAGCTAATGTTCTTCATTCCATTTGAACTCATCTCCTTTCTTTAATTTCAATAAGGGAAAAAAATGTTTGTTTTTTTTTACCAAATTGGTAATAAACCTTCGAACATAATTTATCTGTCCTAAAAACCTTTGCAACTCCCTTTTTGTTCTAGGGGGATGAGCTTCCAAGACAATTTTCACTTTGTTATGGTCTATTGCGATACCATTTTTATGTACTATAAACCCGAGGAAATTACTGTCTTTTACCCCGAAGGCACACTTCAAAGGATTCATCTTTAGACTGAACTTTCTCATCTGCTCAAAGGCACGAATGAGATGCCTTTCATGTTCTAATGCACTCCCCGATTTTACTAAAACATCGTCTATATAGATTTCCATGAAGTCTCCTATCATCTCGTCAAAGATGAGGTATATAACACATTGATAAGTTGCTCCTACATTCTTTAATCCAAATGGCATGGCCACATACTCATAGATCCCTACACTACTACAAAAATGGGCTAAATCACCACACATATGATATCGATTAAATCAATACACCGGTTCCTTAGGATAAGAAACCGGATTTTCCAAATGACCTATTTCTTTAGTCAAACATAACAGACCAGACATCTGATAAATTGGTTTCTTATCTATTTTTCTTTTTAAAAAAATAATTAAAGTAGGCCCATCTTTAGGATATTATAGACGGAGGCAATAAAGGCACAAAGAAATTAATCTCTCTAGATTCTTCTTTATCTTCTTACTTCTTCCTTGTGAAGAATTAAAAAAATAAAATAAAATAAATTTCTTCCTTCTTCATTCTTACAGAGTACATTATTACTTCATTACTAGTTGTGAATGATAAGGAAGCTCTGTTAAGTATCATATACAACTACAAGTAAACTTGGTTGACTGGAACAGTCTGGGAACAAATCTGAACCAGTCCTCTCGAGTTAACTTCATGTATTCGCATTTTAGGAAAGTTTTCTTTCCACGTAAAATCGATTTCAAAAGTAAACGGATACATCGTTTGTTGTGCAAGCTAGGGTTCTTAAGTATGGTATGTATATTGTATGTCTTCTTACTTATTTTATTTGATGTCAAATAAAATCAAGGGATATATTTTCCGTGAAATAATTCCTTATTTCCAAGGAAAATATATCCTAATGATTTCATGCAATATTCGGACCATAGTCTTACTTAAGAGAACTTAAGAGCATTAGCTAGCACAGAAACCCTAACACTTTTGCACGATTAGAATATGCATATACAATTTCAAAAGTACTCTCACAAAGTCAAAACCTAGCTTAAACACTAATATCACATGGGTTTGAAAATACTCTCATTCTAGCATATTAGGCTAATTGTTTTCGAGAGACAAAGTGTTGTCATAAAGCATTATGTGAGTTCAGATTGCTGAGAAAGTTAATCGGGGATCAGCTTCATTTGAACCATCATAGTTGGTGGTGAGTTGAACTTCCATAGGTGGAAGTTGGGGATCTTCTTATGCATAGGTGCATAAGTTGATTAAGTGTACGTAATTCCTTTGTTATTTTGAGTGGTTTAATAAAAGAGTGAGTGGTGGAGGACGTAGACTTATTAGAAGTCGAACCTCGTTAAATTCTTGTGTTGTTTATTTCTCGCAATTTTATTTCCACTGCTTAAACACTGGTTCTTAACTGGTCTCCATCGATCGAAAAATTTACAATACTCAATTCACCCCCCTCTTGAGTATAACTTACACTTTCACCTATGGTGTTAGTAAAAGGAAAGTATGAGCATCAAAATTACCACATGAAGGTACTTCGACATCATGATCAATGATTGAATTTACCTTTGAACCATACCGAGCATAATGACTTGCATAAAGATTACGAAGATCTAGAGCAGTACTAGATCTCAAATTAAAGTTATAATCCACTAAATCTATATAACAGAGAAAAGTCTATATATTATTTATATCCAAGACTAATTACATCAAGTAAGATAACTCTTCTTCCCTTAGTGTTAAGTACATCATCAAATTTATCCCCAAGAGATACTCCATGAACATCACATGAAATGGGATGGTCCTTCAAATCTGAACCCTTCACTCCTTAGGGAGCTCGAGCTTTGGATGTATTTTGTGCATCATCATCAGCAGCATCCTCTTCAATGAAACTGATTACACTTGAAATAACCATCACTTTTGGTGTCGGTTGACTTTCAAGTTTGAGAGCACTCCTATCATTATTAGGCAAGGTCCTCATAAGCACCCTAGGAAAATATTAGTTAGTCTCAATCAAATAGGCATCGACATCAGCACACACTACCTTATATTCATGACCATTCCAATGTACTATTTTATGATGTAAAGTGGAAGGAATATCATAAGTTTGGTGCAACCATTCTCTTCCGAGAATTTCATTGCAATTGCCTTCCCCTCTTACTATAATGAAAGCTGACCAAGTCTCTTAGACGTACCTACTTGGACATGCATGCATGCTAACCCTTCTGCACTCTCAGACTTATCATTGAATGCAGTAATGTTAATCCTAACACTAGACAAATCCTTCCTACCCTTTCCCAATTTCTTAAGAATTGACCAAGGCATAAGATTGATTGTGGCTCCAATATCGGTTAATACCTTACCTAATTTAATACCATCCATATTAACAATGACATACAAGGGTTTACTATGTGAGTTATCCACACTAAAATCTTTGATCAAGTGTTCTAAAACTAATTGTTCTTGCTCTTTAGTTACCGTGTCTACAAATGGTATTAGACCAGAGATTTTATCTAATTTATTCAACTCTGCTGAAGTAGAGGTCTTACCTGCAGCCTCAGCTTGGTCCACCTCATCTGCCCATGAAGTATCAATCTGCTTTGGCACACTGGCTCTGAACGCTAGAGGCAAAACCACTGCATTACAAGTGTCACACTCGTGTTCTCCTTATGAACAATTTGCAGCACGAAAATCAAGTTTTGAATTGGACACCTCTAGATCCAAACTCTCCAAACCATATTATACTAACTCCACATCAGATGCTTGCTCATTCATCAAAACATCTTCTACAAGGCTTTCAATCCCATGTTTGGCCAATTCTTCTTCGGTGGGGTCTTCCATCAAGTCTTTAACTATAGGATGATCCTAAATATTGACAAATTGTGATGCACTAGATGATCACTGAATTGTCTCTCTCTGAAGAACTTTCATAGTTGAACGAGGCTCCAACAAAAAAGTTCCTTCACAAGGTCTCTCTAGCTCTTATCCAAATGAGGCTTAGTGTGAAGAGTATTCTTTTTAGACCTCTGTTTCTTGACATGAACCAAATGAGGCTCCTCCTTGGGAATTTTGTTCCCTAAATTCTCTCTCCAAATACTTCCTTTCTTCAAATGAGGCTCCTCAATAGGGACAACTTTAAGCATTCCCTTTTGCAAAGTTTCCTCATCCACATGAACTACATTTGCTTGTAGCTGGCTAACAGTTGCTTGTTTGATCAACCTAGCCTTCTTTCTAACTCTTCTCTTCTCTTTGGCTAGAGCAAATTCATCTTCATTCTCTTTATCTTTAGTTGTTTCATAATCCCTTTGTCAAGAACCCGTCCCCTGGTCTCCTACATCAGTAACAAAGACKTTCTCAATCTTGTTATTTAATTGACCACTTTGTGTTTGCCCATCCTGCTCAAGACTGATACAATATAAGGCAATTGAAGAAGATTAACTAATCCCCGCCTTAATTCCTTCTCAACTCAGGGTCTTTGATGTCTAGGCATCCACCTTGGGTTGTTAGAGATGAACTTAGTCCTTACTAACTCATAATGTAACATATCAGCACAAGTAGGACGCATAGTGAAACGCAACTTCTTTAGTCCCTCTATTATTTTAGTTTGCAAAGGGAACCTATAAATTGCCTCCTTATATGTTTGAGCCTTTTGGATTTTGTTTCCATCATGATCAACACTGGCACTAGCATCGTTAAACTTTCGATGAACAGCCTCATCTTTCTTTGCTTTATGTTGGAAATTAGCAAGATTCAACGCTTGATATTCTTGCTTTGAGATAACCAACCCATCAGTCCWRATCTTTTTGTTGATGAAGCCTTTAAAAGCCTTACAATGATTGCACTACAAAAAAAAGCCAAATAGCAATGGAAAAATTCATCACTAAATTCACCAAATCCGTTGCTGATTCACTTTAGCAACGAAATTAGAAATGGATTTGTTCCATTACTAAACCTTTTGTCGTTGATTTACTTTAGCAATGGATTTAAAAAATCCGTCACTGATATTAGCAACGGATTTTATAATCCATCACTGATATTAGCAACGGATTTTAGAATCCGTCACTGATATCAGCAACGGATTTTAGAATCCGTCCTTGATATCAACAACGGATTTTCGAATTCGTCACTAATTCTAGAAACGGATTTTCGAATCCGTTACTGATATTAGAAACAAATTCAAAAATCAGTTGCTAATATCAGTGAGGGATTCGAAAATCTGTTGCTAATATCAGCAACGGATTTTCCGAATCCTTAACTAATTTTTCTTGAACAAAAAATTTAATTGTAGCTATTATTTCAAAACCTCCATACTCCTCCATTCCCATTCGCACTCCTCCTTCTCTTGAGAATCGAACTCGTAACCTAAAAGTCGCAAAGACACGCTCCAACCAACTACTCCAAACACAACTTTTATACTTCTCTCAGTAATATTAATAATATGTAAAAGAAAAATTAGAGATGGATTCAAAAATTCGTCACTAAATTAGCAACGGATTCGAAATTCCTTCTCTAAATTTAGAAACATTTGTCTCTAAATTATATTTGGCCTATTTAGCTAAGGTGTGGGAAGCAACTCATAACACAAATTAGTAACGGATTAAAAAATTCGTCACTAAACTAGCAACGGATTAAAAATCCGTCACTACATTAGTAACGAATTTTTAATCCATCACTACATTAGCAACGGATTTTTAATCCATCACTTAATTACCAATTGGTTGATTGTGCAACACTGAAATGCCATATGCATATGTTGAGGTTTTCATAATCTTGTTCCTAGCATTTTGGAGCAACTAGCACTCCTTTTTCCACAATTCTATCATATAATTTCACAACAATAGCAACATTAGATTATTCATGCATGTCAATATGAGAAAGACCATTAGTATCAATACCAATCATGTTGCAATCCATCTCATACTGTTCTAATTGTGACAAAAATTCAGAATCAACATTACATGCATTAGAAATCTTATCTGGGAAATTAATGTTTCCTTTGTCAATTTCATCCTGAATTATATTTCTAAAAATTACACAATCACCAGTTTTATGTGTGAATGCATCATGCCATTTACAATAGATTTTTCCTTTTATTTCGTTAGGGTTTCTATATTTGTTTCGATCAACTAGTTAAATCTTCTTAAATTTTAACAACCAATCAAATATTTCATCGCATTTCTTAACATCAAATGTGTATTCCCTCTTCTGATCAGTCTTAAAATCTTTTCTTTGGGAAGACTTTTTGTTAACTAGCTGAGGACATTTAAACGGTGGGCCCTGAAAAAATTCAGCCATAGCCACATCATAATGATCGTCATCCTATTTTATATAGTCCTCTCTGATATTGGCATAATTGGCATAGTTTTATGTTTGAATTTTTTGTTTCTTTAGRAAAACACCTCTCATATGCCACTATAGCACTAGATAGAGCTACAGATTCGGGGAAATATTGACCCTCGAATTTCTTCCTAAAAGGAAAAGTCAACCCTTTCTGAACTATTAAAACAAACTCAAACTCGAATAATTTAAAATGACATATGAGCTTTTCACTCTTAAATCTGGCGATGTAGTCTTCCACATGCTCTCCCTTTTCATGTGTTATCTTTGTTAAATCTCCAATGGAAATTAAACTCCAGCTTCCACTCTTGTGAAATGGCGAAGGAACTTCCCTTGCAAATCCTGCTAAGTCTGTATGGAAATTGTAGGAAGATGAGTAAACCAAGAGAACGCAGTTCCAGTAAGAGAGCTGGAAAATAATTTCAACTTGAGATACTCATTTTCTATTGCTTCCCTACATTAGCAGTTAAACTTAACCAAGCATTCTTCAACAAGCACTGATCCATTGCCAGAGAAAAGAGGAACTTTGAATCCTCCAGGGAAAAGATACATCTTATCAACCTATTCAAGATAAGGATTGCAAGTCCCTCTCCTTGGATAACCAGCACTATGACCCATAGCCCTTTAAATCATCTTTTCCATTTGCCTTAGGAAAGGTTCATTAGGAGCTTGTCCCACTGGCGCTTGAAAATGCTGAGCTTAAGCATTCAGAAACTGCTTGATGACGATAGCATTGATATGCAGGATGAGGCATCTCCCCATATAGATTTTGGTTACATCTAACTCCAGGTTAGAGACCACTAGTGTTATTAGAGTTTTGTGTCCCCATCGCTTAAAATCCACCATAAGCATTACTTAGTCCATGTGACCCTTGCCCCTAGAGATTGCTTTGGAGTGGATACATTTGATTGGATTAAGCTTGATGACGATAGCATTGATACCCATTTTAAAGAAAATATACATGGGTTGCGGTTCATCAGCACCAGGATACGGATTTCGGGATGTACATCCACTAGTAGCGGTTTGAAAACCACTGGCAATATTATTAGATATTCCCCTATTACCATAATCGTAGCCCTTCCACCAAGGTTAATTCATGTGGGTGTAACGGCTCTCCTTGACGAAGTCAAAGGGATTGATTTTGGAGGCAAAGGAAAAGAAGAAGGTCCAAATCATTATGGTTATAGGCTGATTCATCACCTAATCATGGGTCGGCTTCCCTCCTTTGACTACTTCCCCCTTCATTGGCATCTTGGAAAGGGATACTCCTTAATACTGTCTAAAGGGTCAGAGGAACATTAGATCCCATCAAGTTGTTTGTTCTAGGATAACCCAAAGGAGGTAACTCCCTTCAGTTGTCAACAATTATTCTTGGACCATGGGCGGTTAACATACTCATCAACCTCTCATTGACTTGATTATGCCTCTCCACCAATGGCTCCAACCGGATAACCACCTCAACTGCTACAGTCTTAGACAATGTCACATTAGTTGCATTTAACGTTTCATTGATATCCAGTATAATCCTATCCATTTGTTTGGTAACTGCCTGCTAGGAGTGAGAACCAAAGTTTTGCAACTTGGCAGTTATCACTCTAAAAGTTTCATATACCATACCATGATAGAGATTATTGAATTGTTCCCTATGATTTTCTATTAGATCCTCCAGTAAGCTTTTAACAATATCCACATATTATGTATATATTGAATTGAGTAAGCTTCTAGCGATAGCAGAGTGATATTACCCCCCTATTTACATGCAAACCATCTAGCCTTTGTGTTTGTGACTCGGTTTGCTCATGAAGAAGAAGACCTTCAGTAGTTTGATGTTGTGGAACAATTTCTAAATCACCATGATTCTCAAGTAAATTCTCAAGATTTTGATCAGGTTAATTACCATCCTCTTGATTAACACTCCTATGAGTAGATCTCATAGGGGCCATGGTTGAGAATTGACTTKTGCAACACAAGCTTCTCTCCCACTGTGGTCGCCAAAAAACCTGTTAAGGTGATTTTGCACTTCACTAACAGTTCAACCGTCTAATATTGTTTTTGGTCCGGTAGGGAGTTGCCCCTCCAATTACTAATTATAAAGATAAACTTGCTAATGTAAAATGGCTCTGAAGATCGTAAACAAAGGACAAAGAATGTAAAACAAAGGAAATTGAGCCTAGTGTGGAATAAAATTGAAGCTTAGGACAAGCATGCTTGAGAAGATACAAAAGCCTTCCATATAATAGTCATGATAGAATTAATTAAACTACAAGAAACTTCATTATACAAGGAAGGATGATTACCTCCATGTTTATACAATTGGGAATGTAACAAACTACTGAACCACGAGGATGAACTACACTATGCTAATGCTAAACTACGCTAAACTATACTTGACTGCTAAGCCAAGTGCGGCTAAGAAAAGCAATAAAATACGAAGAAAAGATCGATTGTTTGATGTGTTGTGTTGATGTCCTTTTCCTTTGATCCGGCTCTGCCTATTTATAGGCCTTAGATCATGAAAATAGTGGGGTGGAAGTTATGGTGGTTTCTCCTTAGTGACGGTTACTTGGCGCTCTTGACATTTGAATCTTCCTCATTTCCATCTAAAGTTCCGTTTAAGTGCATTGTGGGCCTTTCTTCTTTGGTCTGTGCTTAACGGGTCATCTCCTGATTATCTTCTTCCTATCTCCTTACTATTTCCCTCTGACGCTTATTTTCTCTCGTTAGACCAAAATCTCCACGAGAAATTGTATCTTGATCAATATTGGTCAACAAATTCCACCAAATGATTTTAGTCATTAATAAATCCTTATCTGAAAATATATGAAAATAAAAGCCTTATCAAAACTTATCAAATATTAAGTTGTTAAAATTGGTGGGTAGAAAAATCTGGAATTTGGCATAAATGACTCTAATAATAGATGGGTTATGCTAAATGCAGCCCTTAGGATTGCATATAATATATAAATATGTTACTTAAAATGGAAATAAGTTGTAAATTCAATACAAAATAACACACTAGTCGATGTAATAAATGATCAATTATTGCATATTATTTCCACTTTTAATTTCTTAGAATCAGCCCTGAGGGCTACATTTAGCCTTTATAATCAGCCCTTAGAGCTACATTTAGTTTATATATATATATATATATATATATATATATATATATATGTCTACTTTTGAATTCGAATTTTGAAATAAAAGATGTCAAAGGAAATATCTTATAATTGACAAGAATATGGTAGTATAAAAGTATGTATAGTATAACAGAGTCCATACACTTTGGATTCTAAATTTATAATTGATAAAACACTTCAATATTTTATAGTATCATACACTGAGATCGGTCCACGATTATATTAGTCAAATCAATCCTACTAGAGAAGATAGGAAATTAGAAACAGGGTGATTCGTCTATGGAACGTTTCTTTATTGCAAATCCAAACGAAAGTTATGGCATAGAAATGGTACTCTTAGATTCAAAGGTAAATTCTTCACATTTAAATAAAATTTTCAATTTATGATGAGTTTGCTGGAATCTCTCCCCGTCCTTTAATTAATTAATTAATTTCAATTCTTACAGGGCGACAAAATTCAAGCAACAATAAACAAATCATTGATATGCATGTTTCATTCATCAGATTTCGGAGTTGGTTAGAATATTGGTTATTACAAGCCTAAAAATCATACCTACAAATTGAACTTCAACGAAGGATGAAAATTGTCAATGTGGCAGAGCCGCCAATATTCCTATATATGGATTTGGATTGGTACCTTTGGCATAGATATATTATCAAGAAGCAAGTTTTTTATAATTTAACAAATTGTTCCCATTAACATAAAATATGCTATAGAATGTACAACATTTTCTTAATCGATATCAAAATATGCTCATGTATTTCACAAATTATAAAAATTTATGTAAAATTTGTGAATATCGTGCATCGCACGGGTCATATATRAGCATACAAGTAAATAGAAATACTATCAAACAACCATGCTTCTTGGTCAAACTGTCAAAGAGGTACAGTAGTGTTGAGAGTATATCCCACGCACATGTGTCCCACATTGAAAGAATGAAGAGATAATGACTAATATATGAGCTTGGAGGACTACTCCTTATACTACCAATTGGTTTTATAATAGAACCTCGCCAAGCTTATGTATGGTCATATACTCTCCTTATGTGTGGGCCTATGTTAGGCCCAGTTAAATTTGTCAAATAGTAATAACCTAGGAAGCACGGGCACTTGCGTAAGGTCGCGTGTTCCGTATCTGACACGAACACTCTTCGGACATGCCTAAATCCATGTCCGACACACGAAAAGAGGTGTCCAACTTTTTTATTATATTTTTGGACACACGAACATAGATAGGAAATGTGCCGGATACATTTTGGACATGTGTCAGACATGTTTTCGAGAGCAAAACTTGTTTTCTCCTATTCTAAACTAAAACCCTAATATCCATTATATCATTTCTTACCCGAAGCCTACTATATTAATAAAAACTAATAGCACTACTCTTTTCTCTCCTCATTTACATTGTTCCTACAACTCCTTTTTTTTCTCCTCATTTACACCGCTTCTGCCACTCCTTGTCGATTCTCCGGCCACTTCTTTACTTCACTTATTTGTTTGGTTTGTTAGATTTTATTTCACTTAAATTTAAATATTTTTAACGTGTTAATTTTAACTTATTTCAATTTTGTATGAGAGTGATATTGTTAAATTGTTGGTTTATCTATACTAAATGCAAACTTGTAATATTATCTTCAATTTGACATATTTATTATGTTACTATTCTCGCGTCCACGTAAGTTAACGTTTTCTCATATTCGTGTCATGTCCATGTCCGTACCTGTATCTATTTTGGCGCAACCTAGGTAGCAGGGCCGGCCCGTAGCATGTGCTACATGGGTGACGGCACGCGGCCCCATTTCTTTGGGGGCCATTTTTGCTTAGAAATTTCCTTTATATGAAATATCTAACAAACATGTTACTATTAATTGACCAACAAGAGTTGGCTCAAGTGGTAAGCAACTTGATGTTGCTTAAGGGAGGTCTCGAGTTCGAGGCTCGTCGTATGCAGAAACTCTTGTTGAGAGACTAACCCACCATAAGTTAGGTGTGCAACCCAGGTCGAATCCGGAAAAAATGTTACTATCAATCGAGTATAAATTAGTGGTTCGTATTTGCATGAAAAAAGGAATGATTGTGCGTTCCAACCTTCAAGTCGTCTTTTTCTCGTTTTATGATATTGTTACTTTTATAACTCTTTTCCTTTCCAATTTACAACAGAATATATATTTTTTTATAATATTACCCCATAAATTTTACATGTATTGACTTTTAATCTATCAACTTTATATTTTAAAAAATACATAATATCATACCTTAGAGTATTAGTAAAGATAAATCAAATAAGACCCCATACAATTGTTTTTATAAAATAATATAAACAGTGACTGAGTATATCATAAATAGGGCTGTCAATTTGGTTATGAAGTTGATTATTGAACTGAAATAACTGAATATTTAACTGAATTAACTGAACTGAGATGAACTGTAACTGAATTTATTTAATTGAACTGTATCAAACTGAAACTGAATTGAATTGATAATATAAAACTGAACTATAACTGAACTGAACAAACTGAAACTGAAATTAACTGTTAACATAAAACTGAAACTGAAATTAACTGAACTGAGATTAACTGAAACTGAGACTAACTGAACTGAGTTTAACTGAAACTGAAATGTAAGCAACTGAAGGAAAATAAACTGAACCCAAACTTAACCGAAATGCAATCAACTGAACTGAAATAAACAGAACCGAAATAAACTGAAACTAAAATTAATTGAAACGAAACTTAAATAAACTGAAATTGAAATTAAACTGAAATAAACTAGATAATTAAATAAACAAACTATTTGAATCTTAATAAATTAATTTCAATGGTTAATTATCTTCTATGTACTGTACAAATTAATTTGTAAAAGTTATGGATCAATGGACTACTTTGAGGACATGACATTAGCTTTCCCTCCAATGTTAAAAGCACTTTCACTCAAACTTTCTAAAGGCATTTGCATAAGTTGGCATGGATTGATGACATGGCGTTAGCTTTTGCCATTGATTAGTTAGGCATGGATTGGTGACATGGCATTAGTTTTTGCCATTGATTAGCTAGTCTTGGATCATTGACATGACATTGTATGTTACCTTATTTTTGTGGATAGTAATTATATTATAGAAATACTATATTTTTATGTTATTATTGTTTAATTGAGTGATATTTATTTAGTTTTAAAAGTTCAATGTATTTCATAGTTTAATCTGTTTCTAATTTATTAATATTTTGGTGCATTACTCTTGAAAAAAATTAGAGATAATGTATGTGTTGCATTTATTGATTTGGTTTCATGAACAATTAACCTGTTATGATCAAATATATAAATTAAATTGGATATAGTTGATTAGTGTTCTTAAACCTCATTTAAAAATCAAATATATTAACGTAGATAGTTTAGAAGGTTAGCTAGTTATGATTGATAACTAAGATAGAGTTGGTTAATTGAACTAGTTTATATAATGTTATTGGTATTTATATAATTCTATATTGAAATCGAAAGCATACAAAATTACACCCAAAAAAATATAATCTTTGAAATATTTCATGAGTTTATTTATGAAATTGAAATAATTCGATTATTATGAACGACCTATCAAGTTGAAATAATTAGACTCAGGAATAAAAGAGAGACTTCAGTTAACCAGTTCAGTTATGGTTCGTATAAAAAATTTGACAAGGTTTGAATCATCATCTAAAAATCTAATTTATAACTTTTGATATATATGGTTGGTATACTCTGCAGACAAGGTAAGATATTTGTATGATTATACACATATGGAACTATGATAAAAATGAAAATCAGACTGGATTTTAGGCACAAACTACAATGTAATCTACACCTTGAGACATGGTTTATATGGTCTTAAGACAAGGTTACCAAAACAATATGCACTAATTCTAATTGTACAATGATTGAGAATTCTTAATCACTTTTCAACTCTAATCCTTCCTTATAGGAAAGTCCCTCATATCGGGAAGTCCATCATAATATCATAAAGGGAATTGTTACAAGTGGTATTAAACATCTTTTAGCCAAACAATGTAATTATGTTAATGATTGCTATTAGAAACTTCATTCTTCAATCATCATATAAAAGTAGACATTAAGATATCAACCAATAAATCAACTATAACCTAATATATCAGACATCTATCTAATCTGCTCTTTCATATTAAATGTATGAAACTCTATCGTTATTAGACTGTTGATACAATCATCTATCTCCTTAAGAGATGTATTGTCGTAAAACTTCATAATAATTAACTTCGATCTCATATGGAGTTTACCTTGATCTTATACGGAGTTGATTAATTAACATGTTATGCTCTATTAATTAACTTAGACAGAGTTGATTAGTTGACTTTGATATCTTATACTCATAACTCAATGACATTTCTCTTATTCTCATAGCCAAATCCACTTTCAACCGATCAAAACTGGACAGGATCCTAATTCAATTGAATGGAATTCATCCGTTATCAACCAAATGCAAAACCGAACCGAATATCGTATCAACTAAACTGGTTGAACCAATGCAAACCAAAAATGAATCACGATTCAACTGAATTGATCTGGACCGATGCCAAGTTACCAACTAAATTCAAACCGAACCGAATCACGGCTCAAATGAATTGAGCTGAACCGACATCAACCAAACTGAACTGAACTGAACTGAATTGGATTTCGCTTCAACCGAATTGAACTTAATTATTATCAACCAAAACTTAACTGAACTGAATTGAACTTCTATTTTAACTGCATTGAACTGAATTGTACTAAACTGAACTGTTTCAATCCGCCCAAAACTGAAGTGAATTGAACTTGGTCAAACTGAATTGAACTGAACTGTTACCAACCGAAACTGAACTAAACTGTCATTAAACTGAATTGAACTAAACTGTTTGGTTTCAACCATAACTGAACTGTTGAACCGAATTGACCGTTCTAATCATAAACCCTTCATATTTTTTTTTAAAAAAAAAATCTCTTATTTTTAACATGATAAATATGACACATGAGACATGACTAATTGAGTCGGCCCTGCTAGGTAGTAACAAATTCTTACCATCACTTGTTCAGTTAAGCTGATTTCCCAACTATAAAATCCTCATTTCTTGAATTCTTCCCTCTCACAATACAACTCTGTAGTAGTAATGGCTTCTTCTTCTTCCTCCTCGTTAAAGCGCGAAAACCCAACAACAGAAAACG
Source organism: Bassia scoparia (assembly GCA_008642245.1). NCBI lineage: Eukaryota > Viridiplantae > Streptophyta > Magnoliopsida > Caryophyllales > Amaranthaceae > Bassia > Bassia scoparia. The sequence goes on along the minus strand of SNQN01000061.1, from coordinate 131,085 downwards.
TCGATGATAATGCAAAGATGCATAAGATTTCATCTTCAGAATCACAAGTTAGTGCAGTCATCAATCCTGCTGATCATGATTTGGGTATATAACTAAACAATCGATCTTTTTCTAATTTCATTTCTATTGCATTATCTTCAAACTCTGTGATTTGGGTTTTCTTTCAACAAGCATTTTGTTTACAATTTTGTATTCTATTGTTTAATTGAAGTTCATCATCGTTCTTTACTTGTAAATGTACTTTAAAACCCAATTTTTTGATGGTAAACTTGTAGACTTGTAGTATGTGCTTGTTCTAGATTAAATCATGCTTACATAATTTGTGGGTGTTCAAATTATTTGGTTGAAGATGCATGTAATATTGATGTTAATTAAACACAATTATGCATTTATGCTTAAAGAGTTTGATTTACGAAACATTTCTTGAATTATTACTGTTTGTTATTATTTTGTGTGTTTATATTTCTATATGAAAGATGCGAATTTTAAGAAATTTCATGTAGTAGGATATTTATTTGAAACTTGCTATGATTGGGAGTTTTTGTGGGGTTGATAATCTGTGGTTAAAGACGAGATATGTATCTGTTTAAAGAACATATTGCTTAAAGAACCGCCTAAATTAATTTTTGGACACAAATTTCTGTATTGGCTTTGAAGACCAATTCTTGATAGGAAGACAAATGTGCATTGTTAATTAAATTGGCAGTAGAAATTGTAATCCTATTGTTGAAGGCTGTGTGACCAATTTTTTTGGTTCATAGAAATTGATTCTAATGTTTAAGGCAGTCGAGATAGATGATGCTTTGAGTTAATAAATGTGGGCACGTTATACAAAAGATTATACAGTATGATAGGCTAGATGTTCTAAAGGGTTATTAGATGAGGTATATACATGTTTCTGTGTTGAGAAAGATGCATACGCCTCATCAAATAACTTGCCTTCGTCGTTTTTAACTAAGGGCTTGTAGATTTCTTTGTGTGGAGTTTCCGAATCTAACTGTCAAGTTTCATGCCTAACAGGGATAATACTTTGTGAACTGGTTAAGTTTCTTGAAAAATCTTAGGCATTCATATGCTTTCAGAGTCTCAGGTTTTAACYATTAAATTTGGTAAACTACTTCTTGTCAATAGAGTCCTTATTGGAAATTAAATTAATGAATCTGTCTGGTATAGTGGCTGTTTTGCTGATATTGGTGATCAGAAAAACAATTGAGAGTTAAATTTTCAACAACACCATGCTCTAGTATTAAGTTTTCTCAAACCCATCGCATGCCTCCTAAATACAATTACTCGGTTTACTCCAAAGAGATTTTCTCAGTCATCTGTTTTAGAAGTGAGTCGTATCGGTTAAAGGCTACAGTAGCTGTAATATAAGAGCAGAATGTGGCGAGTTTCATGTTAGCTGTTTGCACGTCTCATGACTGGTATAAGCATGCTATATTGCAGAACTTTTGAGCTAATTCTAACCACCTTTACACTCTCAAGATCATTCCCCTCATTGAACTAATTGATGGAACAATACGGTCCTGTACTCTTGGGGTTTATTGTTGTCATACTTTATAAGGGTATTGATGATCATTTTATTTTTCCCTTCAGATTTCAGTATACTTCATGACAGGATCACAGGCAACGCACTTTTCCAAAGTGAATTTGCTTATTGCTGGTCTGGTGCACGCGGAAATATTGGAATCACCACAGGGAAGTACTGTTTTGGATGCGAATTTCTGACTAATCCAACTGTCGATATGAAAGACACTCCTGTTGACCAGCAACATGTTTCTTGTGTTGGCATTTCAAGAGGAATTGCTCCTGTTAGCAGCCTTGGTGAAACTGAACATAGCTTTGGGTATGTTGGAACTGGAAAATTCTTAAACGCTGGAGAAGAAGTGGAATTTGGTGAAAGTTTTGGTGAAGGTGATACAATAGTTTGCTTAGTTGATCTTGAAAATGAATCGTCTGCTTCATTGGAGTTCTTGAAAAATGGGAGGCAATTAGGTTCCCGACTTATCAAAGTAACTAAAGCTCCAGTTGGAATGCCACCGTGGGCATCAGCCTTCTTTCCTCATGTTTTGTTGAAGAACACTCAGGTTAAGTTTCTATTCAGCATGGAACATGCAGAGTACAAACCATGGGACTCAGCAATGAAAGATCAAAACGCAATATTAGGACCTGCTCTTCCTAAACCAGAAGATTGTGAAGTGATAATGATGGTGGGAGTATCTGGCTCTGGAAAGACTACATGGGTAGAAAAGCGGGTAAAAGAAAATCCTGAAAAACGCTACATCGTGATTGGAACAAATCTGGTCCTTGATAAAATGAAGGTTCATTTGTGGTTTCCTTTCCTTTGTTTCCAGTATTATACTTCGTACAAACTATTTCTGCTTAAATAAATTATTACATACCAGGTCCAGGCTTCCGCACGGAAATTCGACAAAGATGGCTGCTTTAATAGTGTATTGGGCAAGACACTATATGTTATTCATATATTGCGTCTAAGGGCAGCCAATTTAGCTCGGAATTACATCATTGATGAGACTAATCATGCCAAGAAGTATCGTCAGGACAAATTGAGGCCCTTTCAATCCTTCAGAAAGGTATACAGTCATATTCTTGAGCCATATAGTTTATATCATTCTCTAGATAGTTAATCCCCCCTTTTCTTCTGTTTTTCAAGTAGATTGCTGTTGTGGTCTTCCCAAGTCAAGAAGAGCTATTAGTACGTGTTCAAAAAAGATCTAAAGAAATAGGCAAGGAAGATTTTCAGGAACTGGATGAGATGTTAGGTTTGCCTTTTTCTAACTCTAAAGTCTGTTTAGGTTTCTTTCATATGATCTCAAGAAGCGAATTTTATGGTCAATTTTGTTTCCTTTGGCAGGAAAATTTCAATTTCCCAGAAGCAAATACATGCGTAATACAGAAGAGGATTTTGATGAGGTAAGCCTACATGCTCTTTTTTAAAGTGACCATTGAAGCTAATTATAGGTTCAACATGCTCAAAACCTGTGGTTATTTCATCAATCAATAACCATGTACTTTGTCTTCTTTATATTGGAAATGAGAAATCATTCAAATAATAATTTCGCTGGTGAAACGATTGAAAGATCGATGTCCCTAACATGTATGTTGCTTTGACATTGCCTGATAGTTTACTGTTCCTGTACTAGGTCATCTTTACAGAACTTAGCAGGAAAGATGCGGAAAATCACCTGCGTATGATGAAGTTTTATCCACCATTTTCATCTAGGAAGGAGTCAGAGGGTAATCATCCTTCAAATCCCCGTGACAGTTCGGTATATCCAGTTGGTATGTCGAGGCATCCATATTCGAACAATGTGAGTTAAGACTCGTTTTGTTTTCATCACTGGACATATACTTGTGCAGATGAATTAGAAACTGACTTCATTGTTGAACAGGCAAATATAAGACATCCACGGCCTCAGCAACCTGGTGCAAATTGGTCAATGCAACCATTTTCAAACAATGTAAGTTAAGAAATTTATGGCATGATGATCATTATTTTGAATCTTAGTTCTGGCTTTATCAGGATTGTGTCTAATACCAATCGTGTTTGACTCATTTAATGAGTTATAATCTGCACCATATTTGCTACAGAGTATGTGTTTTCTGCTATTAATTTTAATTCTTGTGTATTGTGTCACGGAAATGTTTGAGGATGGGAAACTTTGTGAAGGTTAGGCTTCTCATGAGACCTTGTTTAGAACAATATCAATTTATGACCCCCTTTTATAGAATTTCTGAATATTTATGGAAGCTTTTCTTTTGCTGCCAAACTCTCTTTTAATAATATGGTCTAGTTTTTATTTAAACTTCATGTATGAGCAACAGAATATGTTTAGTAACTGCATAATTTTTCTTTTGCTTTGGTCACTTTCAAGAATGTTACTGCATTGTTTACTTACCAAAAAAAAATTCGTTCTGCACTCCATGTTTATGTTTCTTAATGTACAAAAGAAAACGATATTAATGTTCACTTTTGATACAGATGAATTACTTTCCTGGAAGCTCTTCGTATTCTGGTCCACAAGATACTAGATCTACTTATCCGCCTCCTTATGGTGAGACTGCTTCCTTATTACTTTGTTGCTGATTTTTAACCCTGCACCTGCAGTCCGACCAACACCCTTTACTTACGCTGTCCTTTACTCCATTGGGTGAATTCAAGGCGTCCTGAGCGTGTACTGGAATCATTTCCTGTCCATATAGTTAGTTGTCACACATCTCAAGCTTTCTTTATTAAGGGCATAACTTGAATCTGATTATTCTAACATTATAGGCAACCACTTCAATCATCTCCTCGTTACTTAACTTCTAAATAGTTGTGTATTGGGATATGTCAGGTCATAAACTTCTTTTCCAATTCCAAGACTTTTTATGTAAATTGTGTGGATATTATAATTGTGAACTACGGAGTAATTAGTAACCAATGAGATCTTTTCTACCTTTGGGATCAAATTGTTTTTCCAGTCCATATTGAAAACTTGAAGATTAATAGTTTTCAAATTTGTACCTGTATTGATCATGTTTCGTTTATGCTAATTTTGCAGTTCCACAACACAGAGCTCCATACCCGATGCCCCAAACAAGTTCTACTTATAGACGTGGACCGCATCGTGGAACTAGACCTTACTTCCCTCCTAGATAATGATAGCTGCTGTACATCCTGCGAATCCTGCTATATCTGTTCATAGTGATAGATTAGTGTCATTCTTTTTGTGAATGTATTGATTGTAGAACTATTACCATAATGCCAAAGGGTACTTGTAACTAACTGTAAACCATTCTTGGATAGGATACAAACAAGCTGAGACTTAGTAAATACAGAATTTGCGATATTATATGTGGAAAGATACCAAGACCGTTACACATTCTGTCTAGATTTGCATTAGTGGTTAATATATGTGTAGATCAAAGACTTCAATGCATCTGCAATGTTGATCTTCATGGGGACTCAGGACACAGGAAATGAGCACTTCCGGCTATAGCATATGGCGCATGAAAAATGATACGGGAATGGATACTCAACATTGTGTCAAGTTAAGGATCAGAATTCAGAACAGTTTTGTATCATATTTTGGCTGAATAGAAGAAATGTACTCGTAATTCAGATTGAGGGCAGTGAGGAATATTACACTGTATCTGTCAGTTTTTGTGTTCTATTGTTCCGTGACTATAACTTGAATATAATTTGACAAATTAATAATGCTGTCTCATGACTGTATTCTCTTGCTTTATTGAAAATATCAGATAATCTCCGAACATATGCTCCTTTTTAAATAAAATATAAATCGTCCTAAACTAAATCAAAATTTATTTTAAAATCGTAATTACTATTTAAATAAGTTTTATTTTCGACAATTTTTTTTTATACTACATGAACTAATAAATATATAGACTTTTAGTCATAAACACATCTATTAACATTACAAAAAAAGTTATCTGACTGTCACTAATATTCGTAAGCACACACAAACTCAACTACAAAAATACAAAATTTTGATATAACACTTGTATGATTATGCACATTTAGCTTACTATCACTAGTGGCCACAATCCATAAAACTGTTTAAAATCATTACAAAATATAACTCGCAATATCAAAAGACATCTCCAACATCATACAAGCTTAAATACTCGTTTGTTTACCATCATAGCTCTCAAGTCTCAAATAATTCGAAGAGCAGTCACCAAACGAGATTAGTCGTAGGGCAAAGCGTGGGAAATGTTTTTAAGACTAGACAATGCTGAGGTTAATCCTACTGTTTTTCCATATCTAAAACAAAACAAAAGAATATGCTACCACAAGCAACAATCAGATATTTGTTTCTCAAGGACCAAAACTAACAATGCAAAATTTCCACATATATATAATTTGCAAACTGATCCTACACGCACATGTACAAGAGGTGAAAATTGGTGTGGGACTTGGAATGCTGCATCAGTGGAACTAAACATCTAAATCCTAGCTATACAAGAATCCTCGATTCCTCGCGGCTGACTTAGTTCTCTTCCACAGTTTCTTGCTTTTGCCATGGCTTTCTGGGATTCGACACGCCACTGTCATATCCACTACTGTCTCCGGAGTCAATTGTTCGATTATCTAGCATCCTACCTTTCGTTCCACTTTGACCGGAGTTTCCATGTTCTCTTGAAGTTCTACGATCCTGTATGAAACAAATGAAAATTATGCGCACTTGACATCTTCGCGAGAATCACAACTATGATAAAAGGCTTGAGAAAATAACAAAGAATTCCATATTGCCGGCATCATCTCCTGATTCAAAACTAAGGGAGGTTCCTTTACGAATATTCACAAAAGAAGTTACTTCCTCCATTTCAAGTTACTTGCTACACTTTCTATTGCGGAAGTTTCACAATACTTGCTAGACTTCTATTTCATGAAACGGAGGAAGTATCATAACGTTGCCTTTCATGTTCATTAGCTTTGAAAGGGGCATGTGCCAAAATTATATTGACGAGGACATAAAACAACCTCCACCAAGTACTAAATAACATAAACCATTACGGCGAACAGAAAGTGGGCATATTCCTATCTTCTGGGCATACACAAGTTGTGGCCTTTAAAAAGTGGGGTAATGCAAAGTCCCAAAAATAAATAGAGAACTTAATAATTGAGTTTGGAATATACAAAAGTAGATAAATGATGAACAGAGCATTCTTTCACACAAAGCAAATTATTGGATATAAGTCAAAGATTTTGTAGTTTTTCACATGATATAAAAATCTTAAATCAGATTATTAGTCAATAATATGATGCGACTACAAAGAACTTGATAGACTAAGGTATACTTAACAGAATCAAGTAGGACTACATTCAAGTGATAAGAAAAGGGAGTGCAAACTTACGTCACGGAGCGGAAGCTCTTCAGCTTCCAACATATGAACTATATGGCCCATCTTCGGACGCTTTTGTGCATTTGGGTCTACACAGCGTAAGGCTACTAGCAGGACACGCTTCAGTGCCCTTGAAGACGGCATCTCTGGTAGTTTAGGATCTAACACCCCTTCAGCATTTCGGTTTGAAACCATTTGTTTGAGCCAATCAACTAGGTTCACCTATTAGTGTTGTAGCCAGAACAGCAAGGAGAGTTAAGGAGAGCATCTCAAAGCAACCTAACTAAAATTAGATGTCTACACTTGTGTCTGAGAAATTATATACAGTAACATGTTTAAAATTTGTGCTAACCTCTCCAGGGGGGCGGCTGTAATCTACAGGGTTTCTTCCTGAAAGTATCTCCATCAGAAGAATGCCAAAGCTATATACATCACTTCTTTCATTTAACATACCAGTACTGGCGTATTCTGGAGCAACATAGCTAGAGAAAACAAAGAAATAGGACGCCAAAAAAAAAAGTGAATCCATCAATTCATCATGCAAACCGAATGTATATGACCTGTTGTGAAAAAATAGATTTTAACTAACCCAAAAGTTCCCATAACACGTGTTGTGACATAGTTTCGCTCTGATCCCAAGAGCTTTGCTAGGCCAAAATCAGACACTTTCGGGTTCCAATGCCTATCAAGCAAAATGTTACTTGATTTAATGTCCCGATGAACCACTTTAGGCTCAAGCCCCTCATGCAAGTAAGTCAACCTATAGTCAAAGATGATGTTTAATTAGAATAAACACGAAGGAGGATGCATTACAGCTTCAGTTTAGAACTAGAATTGACGAGCAAACATACCCCTTTGCTGTTCCAATCAGAATATTCATACGAAATTCCCATGTAAGAGGACTTGAAGGTCCTACATCGCCATGAAGCCATTGCTCCAAGTTCCCATTGTCTACATACTCGTATACAAGGATCCTATATTAAAGATGGTTACATAAATTTTTGCATAAGATCTTAGAATAACCAAAGACTGGCTGACCCTAATGAGATCAGTGCTGTAGCAAGTATAAAGAGTCAGAGACAAAGCCACATCCACACAAACCAATACATGATCATATTACAATATTTAAGTCGATGCATGAACATATTGTGTAATACCTATGAGCTCCTTCAGCACAATAACCTAGCAATCTGACTAGATTCTTGTGACGAACACGTCCAATTGCTTCCACTTCAACTTTAAACTCCTTTTCAGCTTGACCTCTGTAATTAAACACCAATAGTAAAAATGATAAGTTTCTATTAACTAAATTGCCCCCCTTAGAGTTTGCTAAATCAGGTGTTTAGGCTAGATTAGATCGTGCAGTCTCTATTCCTGTCAGGTCAGTCATGCCCGGGCAACAATTCTTATCTCACAATTACAAAATCGTACACGGACATAATAGCCTACGAAACAGCAATGCAGCATAGGTTCTTAACATGTATGGAACAAACATTATCAACCACTACTTGAAACCTAATGTTGCAACCCAAAAACAAAATAATATCCTTCAAGGGCCCCACTACTTGTAATGTAGGAACAAAGAGCCATTTCTCAATAAAAGGAGAAGACATAACAAAGACATCAACGAATCATGTGGTTTCTTTTTGTTCTTTCTTCCTCATTGCCTCCTTTGCCCTTCGCTTTATTGCTTAGCAGTAAGTGCAAATATGATCAGTACTACAAAGAGAGGAATTCCTAACCAATCTCGAGATATGCATATCAAGTGTTTTTCTCGTAACTAAAGTGAAAATCAATACACTTGAACATTTTCACTTTCTTTACAAGAATGCCCCTGGATATGCAAATCTCGAGATTGTTTAGGAATTTTGCATTTTCTAAATTCCCCCGGCCCAAACCCACCTTCACAATTAATTGCTGCTAATAATTACTGATTCTTAAAATTAGTCCCACAAATGAAACCATTACTACACCACTAGACATGGTTACTTCCTTCGTCTCCTTTAAATTTGTGCATCATTTCAATTGTGCCACTACAAAAAATAATCTTTAAAAAAACAGGGGTATTAATTAAAAATCAATTTTGTCAGATTTTTGGGATTGAAGCTTGATCTTTTAACTCATTGCTTAAATTTTCTCCTGACAAAATGCTATTCAATTGTACGAGTCAAAACTACTATAAATTACAATTAAGATACTTTTCTTCATTGAATAGACCAAAGTTCTAGTGGGGATAAAGGAAGATTTGAAAATCTTCTAATTCCACATTTAAAAAAAAAAACGAACTGAAACAACAAATAAAGATAAATATAATTAATATAATAATAATATATATATATAATATAATAATTATAATATAATAATAATAATAATAATAATATAATAACTAAATCATAATAATTAATCATATCATATAATAATAATAATAATAATAATAATAATGCAGCTAAGAAAGCAACAAGTAATGATAGTAGTAACAGTGACAATTGTAAAACTCCAAATTGAACAAACTGAAAAAGAAAGAAAAAAAACCTGTTATTAAGCAGATTTTTAACAGCCACATGAGTGTTATCATCCAAAATGCCATGATAAACAATTCCATAACCACCTTCACCAATGACATTGTCATCCGCGAAACCATTTGTGGACTCTTCCAGCTCTCTCAGAGTATACCAGTGTCCCCAGCCTAAATGGGACACTTCCGGGCCCGACAACCCGAACTGCTCCCCGCTCCCGTGCGACGACACCGACCCGTTGAGCCGGTCCGGGTACGATATCCTGTGATCCTTCCCTATTTCGATGTGGATCCTCTGGTGGTTCCCAACCGGGGCATCCTCGATTTGGGAGCGGATCACCAACCCTTGACTTGCATGGACCGGGTCGGGCAACGGGTCGGGCGTGGCGACCCGGGATGAGGAGGTGTCGAGGTGGATTTCGGTGATTTCTTTAGAGATGTTTGGGATGGTGGGTTTGTGTTGGGTTTGAGGAATGATGGTGCTCTTTTTGGTGTTGTTGTTGTTGCGTCGTGAGATGAAGTAGAGGGAGATGAGGAAGAGGACGAGAACGATGGCGGCGCCAACGCAAATCCCGAGGACAACCCATAGTCTTAAGCCGAAGATGACGGTCCTTTTTGAGAGCTGGCTGTTGAGAAATGCACCTTTGGCTTCTGGCATTGATTGGGAATTATGAAGCTCCGAGTTGGTTGTTTGCTACTTTGCTAGTGTTGCATGTTTAAAGAAAGGGAAGACAAAAACAGAGGGGAAGAGTTTAGGAAAGTGTGTGCGGGAGAGAGAGAGAGAGAGAGAGAGTGAGTGACAGAGCGTGAGGAACTGAGCGAGTAGCTGTGCTGATGGGACATGTCCTGTTTTGAATCGTCGCTTTTGTCGTAGCTACTACGGAGTTCTGTTCTAATTTACCAACCGTTATTTTTGGGGACTGATTTTCTAACTTTTTTTTTACCAGAAAATTAAAATTATTACAGTATAATTTTCTAACTTTTTTTTTATGAGAAAAGATGAATTAATTTAATTAAAGGTCTTTTCGACGTCTACATTAAAGGGTTTAAAAACACTTAAAAATAAAAACAAGAGATATAATCACAACACTTAAACTTTAAAATTATTTTTTGTACTTTAAGATCTTGGATTTTTTTGTTAATTAAGACCTTTTATATAACTCAATTTGTAAAAAAAGACCTTTTATATCCTTTTTGCGAATTAAGTTCTTTTGTGCAACACTTGTTTTAATATTGAAACCTTAGTGTTGATTTCCGGATAAAAAGTCAAAATCTTTGCTCTTAACAAAGCAATTGCAGGACATGAGCGATTGATTTACGTCTCTCTCACTCTCACTTCCCATTTACTCCAATTTACTTTTCTCAATCCCCTTTATTTCCATCTACTCTTTCTCAATCATCTCAGTGAAAGCTTTGCCCAATTTTTTTCTTCAATTTTTTCCAAAAAAAAACTAAAAAAATTAAAATGAAGAAAGTGAGAAATCTTCAGCTCCACTAATTGTAAACAGGGGTAGAGTCAGTTGGGGTGACAAGGTTACAATTGTCACCCCACTTTCGAGAAGAAAATTCATTGATTTAGTAATTTAGCGACCACTTTTCAGTCGCTAAATTAAAAATGTCGATCGCAAATAATTAATTTAGTAAATTAGCGAGCGTTTTTCGATCGCTAAATGGAAAGAATGGGTCACAAAACTTTAAAAACTGTAATTTTTGAATCTAGAATTTTGAAATTTTAGACTTTTTGTATTAAACAATTAGTATTATTGTATTTGTTTTTACCCACTTTTATCCAAATTTAACATGTTTTAATTTTGTCACCCCACTTCTGAAATCTTGGCTCCACCACTGTTTGTAAATCATCATCTCTTGTTAAAAAATAAAAAATCATCATATCTTTGCTTTTCCCACAACACATTTTTAGTTTCAAATTCACAATTAACCTTTTTCCATTTCATGGCCAGGGATGGTAATGGTTGCCTTCAATGATTCAAGTTGTGTAGTTTGTTGCTTCTTCTCTTCGAGAAGTTTGGTTAATTATGACACTTTGCAGCAAATTAAAAAGCAGAGTTTTGATAACAAACCCATGAAATTTGAAAGCAGAGAAAAGTATTGCGTTTTTTTTCCATTGGAGGGATTCCAAAATTTCAAAAATGGTGAGTTCATGAGACTATGAGAGCATAGGGAAGGAGCTGAGAATGAAATTAATGGTGAGTTTAAGAGAGGAGAGAGAGAAGGAGAAGATAAATAAAAATGTGGGTCAAAGGAGTAAATGGGAAGTTACAGTGAGCGAGAGGTAAATCAATAGCGAGTAGCGAGTGTGTTGCAATTGCTCGGTTAATGGCAAAGTTTATGACTTTCTCATCGGAAAACAACATTAAGGCCTCAATTAATCAAAATATTCAATGTGTAATTAGTTTGTCTTACCCAAAAGACCTCTAGTAAGTTAAGGTATCAATGTCCTCTATATTGAAGAAGTTTTAAGTGACTAAGTGGTTGGTTCTTGTTGATCAATGACAATATAGTAATTATAAGAAATTAACCTTTACATATTAATTTCAGTTTCCTAAATTGATCATTTATATACGACACATAATACTTATTTGATTTCTAACTTATATCCTCTGAAGTATTTTAGAGGTTAGTTACAATGCAAAGAGTATTCTTGTTGGATTTTTTGTTTTTTCTTCCATTGATTACAATTGTTATTTGACTATTTCTTATGAATGACATCCATAGTCTTCCAGTAAAAAAAATAGTTAGCGTTAATTTTTTAAGTTATTGTTCCTAAAAATTCTATTAAAGTTATAATATTTGGTTTGAAAGTTACTTTTTTTTATGTTTTTAAGTTATTATTTTTGCTTCTTAGTTATTGTTATATCGTTTCTCTTAAGTTATTCAGTTATTTTTTATGTTTTTAAGTTACTATTTTGTTTTTAAGGTTCTTCTCAAGAAGAAGAATGATAAGAAAGGAAATTCAGTGGAAAAAAATTGTTAAAAGGGAAATCAAAGATAATGATGGTCGGTTGGCAAGAACATCATGAATGATGATTTAGAGTTTGAAGATGGTGTTGAGATGTTTTGTGCATCTAAGTTACTTATTGTTTTTCTTCATTGTTATTCTATGTTTTGTCAGCAATAATTAATCAAAACTTACACTTTAGTGGTTTATATAATCACCTGAAATTCATTCACAATTGTTTGGGTTGCCGTTTTTTTCAAAGGATCGATGTTTTGGCTTTAAGTTTTTGTATTGTTTGTGTTTTAAGTAATTGTTTTGTGAATCTAAATTATTGTTTTCTTTTTCTAAGTTATTGTTTTATTTTTCCAAGTCATTTTTTTTAAAAAAAAAACTTTTTCTATTGCTCAAGTCACGCTTATGTTTTAAGTTAGCTTTCTTAAATCATTATGTGACGCTTATGTGATTTTTTTCTACTTTCTCCAATGTTGAAAACCTTTCACCTTGTAGGATACAATCTTTATATTCACATGTTAAAATTTTAATTCCCAATCAATTGAAATATACTGGAGAAATTAGATTTGGGGGTTTGTTGTCCTTGTCTATGTCAAGAACACCAACAACTATTTTGCCTTGGTTTGTTGAAAACTTTGACTTTGGAAGTTGGGTTCAAAGTATTAGTCACGAGAAGGAATATATTGTTACAACATTTGATGTTTATGATTTGTTTTGTCAACCATTGAATCTTAACAAAGATTTTGTTGAAACAAAACGAGCAAAAAAATTGCAAAACGAAATAAGAATGATAAAGATTTTATGTTGAAATGTAAATGGAGAAGGAAATTTGGGTTTGGCGATAAGAAAGCCATCCCATTTCATCTCGTAGAAGAAGAAATGAAATTGTTAAAACAGGGTGTGGATGAGTTCAAAAGATCGTTTCTGGTATTTGTTTTCTTTTCTTTTTTGGCACCAACAARCAATAATAGAAACTTTGTTTTATGAATTGTGAAGAGTTTGGAGAATATTGATGAGATCAATTGAATTGGTCTAAGTATGTTCTATCTAGGCTTTGTAAAGTTGTGAAAAATTACAAGAGGGGTAAGCAAGTGTTGAGATGATTTTGCACTTCACCAACTAGTCAACCGTCCAATATTGTTTTTTGGTTCGGTAGGGGGTTGCTTCTCTGATTACTGATTATTTAGATAACTTCGCTAACGTAAAAAATGGCTTCTAGACTTACAAACGCAGATAAGAGTGTATAAATAAATGAAATTAAGCCTAATGTAGAATAAAACTGAAGCTTAGGACAAACAAGATCGAAAAGATATAAAAACCTTCCATTAAAATAGTTGCCTACTAAGCCAAGTGCAGCTAAAGGAAAGCAGTAAATGCAAAGGTAAAGATATATTTGTTTGATGTGTTGTTGTTGTTGTTCTTTTATCTGGCCATGGCTATTTTTAGTCCTCAAATTATGAAGATCGTGGGTAGAAGTTGTGACGATTTCCTCTTCCATGGCGATTGCTTGGCGCTTGCTCTACTTTTGAATTTAAACACTTCCTTTCCCTCCAAACTCCCGTGTAAACTCTTAGTAGGCCTTTGTCTAGTTGGGCCATGCTTAATAAGCTATCTCTTGACTATTCCTTCCTAGCACCTCCATTGTATCGCCAAACCGAAACACCCACGAGATAGAGAATCTTGATCAATGTTAATCAAACTCTTGATTGTAGTTGGTCAACAAAGTCAATGAAATATTTTTTATTCTTAACAAGAAGATATATACTTTTAAACTCGTGTTTTATGAGGGCTAACAAGTTAATCTCCGTGATGAACCTGAAATTGGTTATCAAGTGGTGTTTGTGTAAATTATATTACTTTTTGGGTGGAAGCACATGAGCAACTTGTTGTCATTAATGAAAAGGCGTTATTTGTATGTGGGTTTGAATATTAGGCCACTACCAACCATGGTTAGATATTTTTTTAGTACAATAGTAATATTTCTTTTTTTGTTTTCAATACTTTGGCCAAAAAGTCGGGAAATCATTCGAAGGACTACTYTGTCATTCGTAATTTGTCTTTGGTTAATTTGTCTCTCGCAATCGGTGGCGATAAAGATTTTTATGTTAATTGTCGAGGTTAGTACGTTTCTAGTAATATCGATGAAAAATTTATGAAAAAATAATTTCACAGTTAATTGAGAATACAAAAAGGATAAATTACCAAAACATAATAACTTTATTTCAGAAATAAGAGAGAACAAAAACTTACAACGAAGTAGCACACCGATTGGAGGACATGAAAAACCGCCTTTTGAAACAAGCTGCATCACTGGAAACACTCTTTAACTGAAGTAGATGAAAATGAAGGATAATAAGCTAAGACAAACTAGGGTTCAAATCCTTTGGTCGATATTAGTTGTTGTACAAAACATGAAGCACAATCAACAACATAATAGAATGGAGTCAACCGTTTAAATGAATGATATGGAAAAGACCAAATTAACTCGTGAGATAATCGAACTAGTTCATCGCGGAGATGAACCAGTAATTTCCCTTGTTTTACTACTTGAATTTTTGTACTTTCGAAGACTGAAGTTTGGAGATGTGTGTGAGTGTTCTAAAATTCCATTAACCCAACATTGGATAGATGAGAAAGTAAGAAATAAGATTAAGTTGAAATCGGAAGCAAAATAATCAAGGATAGAAATTCTAGAAAAAAAAACCTATCCACTAAGCAAATATGAAAAATTTATTGATAGTCAGGTTGTTTTGGATGAGAATAGAAGTAATGAAGCTAACCGAGTCATCCAATTTTTTTTTAATGTAGTTATTAAGTTACTGTTTTGTGTTTTTAAGTTACTACCTTTTTATTTTGAAGCTACAATTTTCTGTTTTCATCCATATATTATTTCTAAATAATTTTTTTGTGTTTCTAAGTAATTTTTTTATGTTGCTAAGTCATTTTATTATTGCTTAAGTAACACTTACTCGAAAAGATATATAGTAGATAAACTATAAGACAAAAAGCCCAAACAATTTTTACTTCTTAAAATTTCTATCGAGGTTATAATATTTGTTTTGAAAGTTAATATTTTGTGTTTTTAAGTTATTATTTTGTTTCTAATAAGTTATTAAGTTACTGTTTCATGTTTATAAGTTATTCTTTTGTCTTTTTTTTAGTGTTGTTTTTTTTATATCATTTGTAGGAAATTCATTTAACTTCATTAAAAATGAAGCCTGCTATTGGATGTATTACTTCCATTTATTTTTTTCATATAGAAGAATGTTCGAAAATGCTGTTGCTCATCCTCAATGATCTTCCTTATCCCCATCAACACAAACACATAAATTTTCAATGCTCCTAATGCATATAACATTATTAATGAAATAGTAGTTAGGTTTCAATGTATGAAGGACATTTGAATGTCTCAAGATGTAACTATCAAGAAACTAATGTGAACAAAATTGTTGAAAATGTAATTAGTGATGTGAATGTGTTATATTCTAGTGGTAACAACTATGATTATGTTTTCAAGAGAGTTTTGGTAATTGGAAGAGCAAAGTGTTCTCTTAATCTTAGGGATACTGAACAAAATGTGGTGTTGGTTTCTCCTTTAATGAAACCACATATGAACCTTATGAAATCATTGTCGAAGCTTCAATTAGAGGTTGCAAACTTTTGTCTAGTTAATGAATAAGTCTTCTTTGAAAAGGTATATTGTATATTATTTTTATGAAATCAATTTTTTTCTATAGTTATTAATTTATACATATTGAAATTACAAATTTTTAGTTGTAAGTTATCCATTTCACTTCTTATTCCATTTTTCTGGACAATGTTCAGCGAAGATGTTGTCTAGTTTGACACTACTCATGCTATTCCTAGCGATGAGATGTATTCATCATCTCATGATCAATTTGTTTATCAATCTATTGTTGAACATTGGGCTTTATGATATAACATCATTAAGTATGGAAAAATCATAACACGAGGAGTTCAGTGTCAAACCAAACAACATCTTCACTGAAAATTTTCAATAAAAAAATTGGAATATAACAAGTACAAGGATAACTTACAATTAAAAATCGGTAACTTATATAAATATAAATTAAGATCCATATAAAAAATGATTTCATAGAAACAATATACGACTTACCTTTTAAAAGAAGACTCTTCGTCATTAACTAGATAAAAGTCTGCAACTTCTAAAGGCCTGTTTACTTCAACTTAATTTCAGTTCAGTTCGGTCCAGTTCAGCTCCATTAAGTTCGGTTCAATTCAATTCAGTCCAGTTTAGCTCTGTTCAATTCAGTTTAATTCAATTTAGTTCAGTTCCACTTAATTATTTCGTTAACTAATTTGAAATTAACGATAATGATGATAATGATAATGATAATGATAATGATAATGATAATGATAATGATAATGATAATGATAATAATAATAATAGTAATAATAATAATAATAATATTGACGATAATGATGAAATCAACAATATTAACGATAATGATGATAATGATAATAATAATATTTTGTTAACTTTCAAGTTATATTATTAATCAATATTATTTAAATAGTAAAATATTAATCCAAAAATTATCATTAGTAATAGTAAAATATTACTCCCAAGTTTAATTTTAATCCAAAGTTAAATATTAAACTAAGTTAAAGAGTTAAATATTAATCCAATGATTTGGTCTATATTATTAATAATAGTTAAATATAAAGTTAAATATTAATCCAAAGATATACTCTGTATTATTAATAATAGTTAAATCTAAAGTTAAATACTTCCTCTGTTTCTTATTAATTGCACCACTTTGCCTTTTGCGGATTCCGAGGTAATTTTTTGATGGAGTAATTAGGTGTGTTGAAGGGTAGTAGGTGTGTTGATGGGCCCACCACATGGGTGTAGTGTTAGAGGTTAATTACAAAATTTGTAAGGGTATAAAGGTCAATTCATCCCAAAAAAGATACCAAAAGTAGTTATAAAGTAAAGTGGTGCAATTAATGTGAAATTTCCGTAATAGGAAACCGGTGCAATTAATAAGAAACGGAGGAAGTATTAAATATTAATCCATGATTAATGTTTATCCAAAGTTAAATATTAACTTAAGGTAAAAAGATAAATATTAATCCAAAGATATATTATTAATAATAGTTAAATATTAATCTCATTATTATATAGTTAAATAGTTATACATTGATCTCAAGATTAATATTAATCCAAAGTTAAATATTTCAGTTCAGTACAGTTTAGCTTAGTTCAGTTGATTTTAGTTAATGTAAATGGACCCTAATTGAAGCTTTGGTAATGATTTCATAAGGCTCATATGTGATTTCATGAAAGGAGAAACCAACACCGTACCACATCTTGTTTAGTAGCTCCAAGATTAAGAGAACACTTTGCTCTTCTATTCACCAAAACTCTCTTAAAACACAATCATAGTTGTTAATACTAGAATGTAACTCATTCAGTCATTCATACCACTAATTACATTTTCATCGACTTCACATTGGTTTCCTTCATAGTTGTTTCAACCCAACCTAAGAGAACACTTATTTGTAGGTTCAAGAGCAGACTTCCTCTCGATGCAGTGCGTGAAGAACCCGACCAAATGCTTAGGGAAGATATTTGGGAAACCCGAGTTGTCTATTAACACATGGACATAAACAACAACATGCAAAATAATCCTTGGAATTATCGCCCCTCCGACGCTCAAGTCAACAAGGTTTCAGAAAGAAGGGAAAGGAAAGAAAAAGGCAAGCAAAGGGAAAGGGAGAGGGAGAGGGAGAGAATGGCTAGCCTATTATGCTTTTTAAGGGGAGTAAATCTAGGAGAGGTTTTGTTATGGTAAGGTGTGTAAATTAGTTCCCTTTTTGGAAGAATGAACCACGTGTTTATAGTATAAGATTTGTGTAGGAAATCCCTTAGATAGTGGGAGATTGTGACAAGTGTAAGAATCCCCTTGAATGAGCTTGACAAAGCTTCCTTCTTATGTGGGCTTGAGTTTATGGGCCCAAATCTGAATGTCGGATTCATTTATATGGAAAATCATAACTTTAATGGAGCTAGGCCGATGGGCTATGTGTAAGGTCTTGATCCATTAACCGAATTTCTGGCACAAGCTTATTGGGCTACAACATTTGCCACTCGACATAATCAAAGTGTGAGACTTGGTTCATATTTGAGTGGGTTAAGAGTCTAAGCTTCAAGCGCTCTTTTTAAGAGGAATTCCAACTTTGTGGATATCCAGCGTAATCCTTCAGCAACACCCCTTCGGCAAGCACAACTAGCAAGTGAAGGTATTTGTGTCATCATTTTCAACCAGCTCGTATTTCAAGAAATTTCTCAAGTGATGTCCCAGTCACCTGGATCGGCAAGAGGACGAAAAAAAATTTATAGGTGGTACTTCGGCAATTGTGATTGGTAAGAAAAATCGAAGAAAATTTTTAGGTGGTACCTCAGCCATCTTGTTCAGCATGAAGTCCTAGGAAAAATTTTAGGTGGCACCTCGGCCACCTGAATCAACAAGAAGACCTAGGAAAAGTTTTAAGGTGGTACCTTGGTCACCATGATCGGCGAAGAAATTCGAGAAAATTTTCGGTGGCACTTCGAGCACTTGAATCGACAAGATGATAGGTGGTACCTCGGCCACCATGATCGGCGAAGAAATGCGGAAAACAATTTAGGTGGTACTTCGGCCACCTGAATCGGCAAGAAGGGAGTATTTGACCGAGCTGATGCAACTTTGAGGATCAAGGATTGATGAATCAATTTCCCAAATTTGAAATTCAAAATTTCTCACCCAAAGGAAAAACGGTTATAAAAGGAACATGCATGAGAGAGAAAATTCATTTTTACCAAGTTTTTTCTCTCAATAGATAAGGTTTTTCTCTCAAAAGGTAAGCATTTTCTCTCAAAATTTCACAAGAGAATCCTTTTTCACCACGGAAACTACATTCTATTTGGCTTGCACAGTTCTTCCCAGGTATTTCTCCCATCTCATTCTTTTATTTTCTATTTTTTTGTATTTTAAATAATTTCTTCGACATCTGGTATCGCTTCGCCTTCAATTTTTAATAAGCTGAGAGTTGATGGCCTTCTACGCAGGTCAACATCTTTTGGGTTGGTGGGCAACCAAGAATTAGTGGCACCCACATACTTAGTGAATAAATCACCCTTTTTCCCCTTGTGATTCCTTATAGGGGAAATGGTGAGAACAAAACAAACAACCAGACGGCCTCAGGATCGTCGCCTTAAGCAAGTATCTTTTTCTTCAGAAGAAAAAGAACCAACTGCTAATTTAAACGCCCAAGGTGAAGTAGAGGGCATGGGCATAGATGATAATCCCTCTATAATCGGTGAAGAGAGGGAGGATGACTTCATAGATGTGGGTATATCCTATGATGCCGGGGATGAATCTCTTCTTATTAGAGAGGAGCGTGTTGACCTAAAAGGAAAAAAGCCCATGGTGGTTAAATCTAACATTGATGACGATGCTGATGACGATGGCGAGAACAATAATGGGGAATATGTCAAAGATGAGGATGGAGATATGGATGAAGTCGAATTTATGGAGACTGAACCTACACCCTCACAACCGGCTAATAAGACCAAGGGTAAGGGTCTATTTACTTCAGCTTATTTTCAGTTCAGTTCAGCTCTATTAAGTTCAGTTTAGTTTAGTCCAGCTCAGCTAAATGATTTTACTAACTAATTAATCTTAAGTCACAAATACTATTATAATTACATTATGAAAGTTGGTTTGTAGTTTGCTTAACCATGTTCTTTCTATAGTTCAATAGATTAATCGTAAGTTAAATAGCAACAACAACAACAACAATAATAATATTATTATTAATAACAATAATAACAATTAATAAAATAATCATTTTAATAGTAATAATAATTATTATTATAATAGTACACCTAATATTTAGTAATACAATCATTGGCATAACACTAATTAGCAAAATAATAACAGATATTGATAATAGTACTAATTAATGTATATTATATATTTAAATGTTATTTTTTTGACATGTATAGTACAATACTTATTTTTAGATATTTTCAATATTTGAGTTATAATTTTTTTTWAAAAAAATATTTATAGTATAAAATCTTAACGAGCCTATTCACGAGCTTTCGAGCCGAGCCTAGTCTATATGATGAGTTATCAACTTGTCACAATATATGATATTGTACAATGCTCTAACAATATATGATACATAACAATATTTGGTATACATATGCTTTAAGAATATATCAGAACCATCTCACCATCTTACAATCTATGAATAATTAATAATATTAATCAATAATTAACAATATTATCATAAGTTAAATAATTAAGTTCAGTTGAGTTCAGCTCCGTTCAGTTGAGTTATGTTCAATTGATTTCAATTAATGTAAACGGACCCTAAGTCTTCTAATTCTGCAAGATGAAGTTGAGGGGTCTTCGTTTACTCCTTACGCAATAAAAGGTAAGGGAAAGGTGGGTCGACATCCACCATCACCCCGACAATCTGGAGACATATTATGAGGTTTTAGATGTATATTAGGGTAGTATTTCCATATAATCCCAACGTATGGACAGGCCATTATTGATGCACCGAAAGGCACCATCCCCGTCTACAAGGAAGCTTTGGACATGGGTTTGAGACTTCCCTCTTTGGATTTTATCATGAAGTTATGTGTTGGCCGTGAGATTGGTCTCATTCAACTCTCTCCCAATTCCCGGTGCCATATTATGGGATACATAGATGCATGTCTAATGAAGGGTTGTAAGATGACTTTTGATACCTTTGCATATATGCATTCCCTTAACAAGCTTCCCAATTTTCGGTTTGGGTGGTTTAGTCTTGCAAACAAGTAGCCTTACATGACGGTTGAGAGAAAGCTTAACAAACAACATGAGAAATCCGAGTTTGTTTTCATTGACGGATTAGAGAAGGAGATGGTAAGTATTTTAGGATGAATAAATACAAGGGCCCTAGAATGTACCGGCAAAAGCTATTATCCATACCTATCTAATGAGGAACCAACCTTGACAGAGTGGTTTACTAAGAGATCCATGTATTTAAAGCCGAATAAACTCCCAATACAAGTCCCAAAATATTGGTTGTTGATGAGACATTGGCTTTATGATAGAGATTTTCTTATCGACGTTGGATTTCAATTTGCTACTCTGGAAGAGATAGGTATAATTATCTCTTCCACTCAAGGTATCCTTTATTTTGACGATTATAACCTTTCCTATTTTACTTTTATTGGCAGATGTAGCGTGATCCAAACTCTCCCCAACTTAGAAGGGTTTGGTAAAGGGAGAAGAGATGAATCCTTAGTTAAAAGCTTCTCGGCTTCAAGAGCTTAGGAAAAAGAAGAATGACACCCTGGTAAGACATCCTTCTTATCACTCTACTTAGGTTATCGTCAAAGTTTTATTAGTAAAAAATATTTAGGTGACACATCGGCCACCTTAGCCGACATGCTAATGTTCCAATTGTTCTTATAGAATAGCAGGAAATCGTCAAATTATCAGGTTCACCCTTCATGAAAGACACTAGTGACTGTGGTATCTAAATGATAAGTGGTCTTATTGGCCACTGATTAGGCTCATTTCTCTCATTTTTGGACCATGTTTTGAGCTCTAATGTGTATTATTTGTCCCGTTTTAGCTCATTTGCATCTTACTAGAGTATTGGAGTCATTTGTGTAGAAAAGATGCATTTTAGTTGTCAATTTGATATTTTAGCACCTACTTTGACATTTGGTTGAGTGATTTGTAGGTTATGTACTCTTATGGAGGAGCGTTGGAGGCAAAGGAGCTAGGAGACGGGCCTTGGAAGCACAAAAAAAGGGAGCAAAAAGAGGAGGAAAATGGCCTGCAGCGACCCCAGAGCGACCAGGAGCGGTCGCTCCCATCCTTTGGAGCGATCGCTCCTAAGCAACTTTCCAAAGACTTAGGAGCGACCATGGAGCGACCACGGAGCGACCGCTCCAAGTGGAGCGACCATGGAGCGACCGCTCCAAGTGGAGCGAGCTGAGCGATGAAATCCTCGTATTAGGGTTAGTTTGGAGCGATCGCTCCCCTGTCTGGAGTGACCGCTCCTAACCCAGGGAGCGACCGCTCCTACTGGATTTCGGCCTATTTTTGGCCCATTGAGCCTCTTGCATAAATAGTTTTTGGCTCACTTTTGGCTGSKAAGTCRGATTTCTTTAGAAGTAMAGTAGAGAGAAAATATTTTTAGCTCATKTTTAGAGAGAGAAAGTTCATTTTTCACTTAGMATTTGTAATCGACTCTTAGTTTTGTCAATCATTCCTCACATTTAATACAAGCTTTGGTATCTTCTTCACTCATCTCTTAGTTTTCTTGTTCTTACTTGCTTTTATTACTTGTTATTATTAGTTGCTAGTACTCATTAGCCCTTATTACTTGCTTCTTGTTATCATTTGAGTAGTTAATCATGTTTAGCCCTAGTCTCATGCTTCACTCTTGTTTTATTGCTTTGTTTACCATGATTTGCGAGTAGTCCTTTTTCTAGGGCTTGTGTGATGGAATTGTTTGAATAATTTGGGGTTTTGTCCTGCCAATAAGTAAAGTAAAGGGAAAGGTGGTCTTTGAGTGTGGTGAGCATTAGATTAGCCCTTGATCAAGGTTATTCTTGATGTTGGTTTCCATTCATGATTTGTTTATGAGTTTTTGTATGTTATCCATTCACTCCTTAAAAGACCATGAACACGATAATGTCTCGAGAGAGGATTAGAATGATTAGGATTGTTGGTTCACTCTTGATACAAAGGTAGGTTGTTTAAGGGAGTCTTGGTGAGGCCTTAAGGGATACCAACCTCTTTTATTCATCCTCAATCTCTTAATTGGGGCCCTAGCGGGACGGTGAGAGAAAATACGAGAGAGTTATCCCCTTTTCCGAGTTTCATGTAAATGGTAAGACATACCCGAATTATAAGATTATTCCGGATCACATGCTCTAGATTCCTTAGTTATTTGAATTAATCTCTTGATAGTGTAATTGTTGGTGTTTCCAAAAAATTACTTAATCAATCCTGAACCTTAGCTAAGTTAGTCAACCAATTTGCGTAGTTCCTCGTGTTCGATCCCCTACTATACTATATCTTGGGGTTTTAAGGAAGGATATTAAAAACCTTTATCACTAAACCTCCAAGCACTCCTGGCACCAAGACAACCGATAGAACTTCCTCTAGGAGGCCTATTTTCATCCTCTTTGGAGGCAGTATTATAAATAAAACCCATGCATCATCAAAAGATGTTGGTCAATCCAAGGATTTCGGAAAATCTAAACATGCCCGTCAACGCAAAGTGACTATCAAAACTCAAAAGTGTCTTCTAGCAAACGACCGTCAACAYCCCCTTCTGATCAGCTAGCCAATAAGTCTCGATTTACTGATGGAGCTGAAAATAATTCGTCAGTTCTTTACCGAGTACTTTTTCTGTTGTATTTTATAAACAAATTTTGCTTCTTTTGCAACGTTTGGTGATAGCAATTTGGCAACTTCAGTGAGAGACTTTAAGCCAATATATAGGGAAATTCCCAGTGGTAACCTCCAATTTTGGCGAATTCCCAGTGGTGATCCCCAATTTTTTTTAATCCCAGTGGTGACCCTCAACTCTAATCGTTGTCCCAAACATGACTTTATTAATCTTTTTCCGTTAACTTTCGGTTAAATTTAACTATTGTTAATACTTGTAAAAAACAAAATAAAATTAAAAAAAACAACTACCCACCCCACCCCCACTCCACAACCCCAGCCACCCACCATCACCCCCCCAACCCACAATCGCCACCCACCCCATACAACCACCACGAAGCCATCTAGCCCCTCGCAACACCCACACAACCACTCACAACCCCCTCGCAGCCCCTCATGACCCCAGTCACCCACCCACGCAGCCCCTAACTACAAACACGTCCAATTCCCACAACCCCGTCCAATTCGCACCACCACCAAACCCTAATAAAACCACAACCAAACCCCAATTGAATCCCAAATGAACCCTAATAAAATAGACCCACGATTTGTTGAATGAATGAGGAACGGCGGCGAGAAACGATGATCAATTGCGAGGCGAGCAACGACGAGGTGAGACGAGTTGCCACAAGAAGCGAGCAACGGCGAGAAGAAGCAAGAAACGGCTAATTGCTCAGATCCGGACGATCAAGAAGAAAGTAGCTCTCCATTGGTGGTGGCAAGTGACGAAGAAATCAACAAGCATGAGAGAGAGGACTAATGAAGAAGAAAGGAGAGTGGAGGAGAAGGCAAAATCCAGAATTGGGAACTCAAACCATATTCGAGTGGGATGATGTTATGGTGGTCGCGTGGAGGGAGAGTGGAGGAGAAGGCAACGATTAACAGTAATGGCGGGGGTCGCGTGGTGCTGGGTAGTGACGAGTAACGGGGTAATGACGAATGGTGGTGGTGTGCGCGTGCTGGTGGAAGGGTGGAGGTGGGGGTGGGTCCGGTGGTGGTCGGGGGCAAAAGTTGTTGGGGGTGGCGGTGGGTGAGTTATTGGAAATATGATGATAGAATGAATGTTGAATGAATGATGATAGATTGATATGTGTGAATGAATGGAGGGTGAGACGGGTTTGAGTTTAATTTTCTAACCAAGGTTGCAAAACTAACTAATATTTAACGGCAAATCATAGGATTTAACGGAAAAAGATTAATAAAGTCATGTTTGGGACAACGATAAGAGTTGAGGGTCACCACTGGGATTAAAAAAAATTGGAGATCACCACTGGGAATTCGCCAAAATTGGAGGTTACCACTGGGAATTTCCCCAATATATATGAGCACCCTCAAAAGTAGTTTGGGTGCCGCTATCCAAGAGTGAAGGCGAAGCAAGAGTTTGTGGATAGCATTGACGAGTTTGATTTCTCAAACCTCAATCAGGAGGACGACTTGGCTCCTCCCCTGATTGATGATCCATTCACCATTCATTCTCCTCCCTGCAATAGATTAAGGCCTGATGATAATTTTATAGTTTGTTTGAACCAATACATTGATCGTCAACTTCCTAGGCTCAAGGCCGAGCTTGCCGAAGAGGAAGCTGCTAAGGATGAGTTCACAAAGTTGGTGGGAAATAAGAAGCTCTTGGCTAAGGATAAACAAACTATGTTTTGAGATGTCTTRAATTGCATCCCTAAGGATTACTAGGACTCCTTAAAAGGATCAAGTGAGAGCCATATCGACGTCATCATGATTATTTTGTTGGAGGTAGCCGATTATGCCTTCCCAAACTTCTTACTTGCCTATTTATTTATATTAGTGTTGTTTACTAACTCATCTCGAAATCCAGTGCCTTATCAGGATGAATGAAGTAAGAAAGAAGGCTAGGGTTAAGTGGAGAGAAACTCGGCTTAACAGTGAGAAAGCCCTAAGAGCCGCGAGTATCTTGACCAGCAGGCCTTTGATATAAAAGCCAAACACAATGAGACACTCAGTGTTCTTGCCAATAGAATTGCCGAGTGTAACATAAGTTATTGGCTTGCTTTGAAAAAAGTGATAGAATTGTTGGATAAGAACTCTGTACTGAAGCGACGACACATCAAATCGATAGACAAGGAGAATGTAAGGTTTGAAGTCAAAGTTGCGCGAAGAGTTAAGGCTGATGTTGCTGAAAAGATGGGAGAAAGAGAGGAGCAGATGGCCAAGAAAGTGAAGGAAAAAGATGAGGTGGCATCCAAGGTTGTCGTGGAGTTGAAGACTATAATGGAAAAAGTTGTCGAGCTCGAGAGCCAGATGAAAAAACTGAGAAGAAAGCCTACAGTCAAGGATTTGACAACATCCAAGGCTTTATAGCCAAGGCTTGGGATTACATWGGACTAGACATTTCTACCGAGTTTATGATTAAGAGAGTGACCAGAGCAAAGATTGAAGATTGAGTAGCAAGGACTAACCAGCACTCTCTTCACCGACATCCCAGCTAGGAGTGACCTTAAGACAYGATCGCCCTTTGTCGAGGGCTTCCATCTTTCTTAAGACAAGATCGCCCACTTTGAGAGTGGAGAGATTAACCTTCTTGTTGAGCTCCTTGCGCATCCTCAACTTATCAAGTTATTGCCTTAATAGGGCATTCCCTCGAATTTTGGGAACGATTTCTAGGTTATGATAGAGAGTAGCCCAATTATTTTCTTCATTGTACAACATAACTCTCAAGGTAGGCTCATAGACTTCAATCAGTAGAACAGCCTCAGAACCGTATACCAACATGAATGTAGGCTCTCTAGTTGATTCCTTGGTAGTTGTCCTAATCGACCATAAAACGTTGTATAGTTACTCAACCCACAACCCCTTTGCCTTGTTAAGCTTTTTTTTATGTCGTCGCTGAAGAGCTTATTAACGGTCTCTACCTGCGTGTTAGCTTGTGGATGAGAAACTGAAGCAAAGTGTGGTGAAATGTCTTGTCTTACCAACCAATTCCTCAACACTAGAGTTTCAAACTGAGGCCCATTATAAAAAAAAATTGACCTAGGCACTCCAAACCTTGTCATGATATTCTTCCGAACAAACCCCTCGACGTTTGTAGTCTTGATGCTACATATTGGTTCTGCTTCAACCCACTTGGTGAAGTAATCGATCGCAACCAAGACATACTTCCTTTTCCCCGAAGCTTGAGGGAAAGCTCGTAGAAAGTTCATGCCTCACTTAACAATGGGCAATAGAGATAGGATGGGAGTGAAGTAGTTTACTGGTTGATGAATGAGAACTCTATGGATTTGACACTTGTGGCACTTCTTGACCATAGTGATTGCATCTTGTCTGATCGAGGGCCAATAATACCCCATTCACAAAACGTTTTTTGCCAAGGACCTCCCTCCAATGTGTGCCCCACAAAACCCTTCATGCAAGTCTTCCAAATGAACCATGTGTCTCTTGCTTTAACATATTTTTCCCTAACAAGGTGAGCCGACGAAGTTCCATTCAACTTGTAGTCTAAAATTTCATCCATCCAAGTCTTGCCCCTGTTGATGAAGTGAGTTTGAACTAGATCATCATTTCTTATTATTTCAATAACTTCCCAAAAATCCAAACGTTGTTCATTGCTTGTTGTTGAACTAGCCAACTTGGAGAGTGTATCAGCCAAATTGTTTTCATATCATGGGACTTAGGCGAGCATCAAGTTCTCTAATCCTTCTACTTATTTCTCAACAATCAAGTTACTTGATCATGCTCTCCTCATGAGCCTCATAGTTACCATTCACTTGACTGACAATCAATTAATAGTCTGACATGACTTTAATCCTTTTTTCCCCAACTTCCATACATATTCTAAGACCAGCGATAAGTACTTTATACTGGGCCTCATTGTTGGATGCTTGAAAATTGAACCTCGTTGCATATTCATATACATCTCTTTTTGGCGACTTGAATTGGATTCCTGCCCCACACCCATTTTTGCATCGTTGAGCCATCAACAAAAAAGGAGCCAATGGTCTTGTCTAGGCTCTCCAACATTTAGTCTAGTCATCTTGACAATGAAATCTGCTAGTGCTTTCCCTTTGATGGCCTTCCTTGGCTCAAATTCAATATGATAGGCTTTTAGTACAATAACCCACCGTAACATCCTTCTGAGGTCTCCAACTTGGAGAATGGTTGCTTTAGGGGCTGATAGAAGAAGATAATGATTTTATGAGCCACTAAGTAGGGTCTCAACCTCCTACATGTAGTGAACAGAGCAAGTCCAAACTTTTCCACTATTGAATAATGATGCTCAACACCTTGAAGAACGTGACTAACAAACAAGACTAACATTTGAGACCCCTCGATCTTAGCAAGGAGAACTCCCGAGAGAGCTTGGTTAGAGACTGCCAAGTAAAGATACAATGACTCTCCTTCAATGGGAATCTCTAGGTACAACAAGGAATGTAAATTCTCTTCAAGTCTTACAAATGCCGCTTCTGCCTCCTTCCTCCATTCAAAATTTTCTTTCTTCTTGATAGCATAAAAAAAGTATTGGCATTTGTCATTGGACTTTAAAAAGAATTTGTCCAAGGCTGCTAGGAAACCCGTGAGCTTTTGGACGTCCCTTACACTTTTCGAAGAGGACATATCAAGTACTGCCTAGACCTTTTTTGGATTGGCCTCGATGTCTCGTTAATCAACAAAGTATCCAAGAAACTTACCGGATGTCACGCCGAAGGTACATTTCTTTGGATTCAACTTCATTTGAAAATGGTGGATAGTCTCAAAAGTGTCACAAAGTTTGACTGGATGACACTCGAAACATTTTCTTTTGGTGATCACATCATCAATATAAGCTTCAACATTTCTTCCAATTTGAGCTACAAATATGGTGTTGACACACCTTTGGAAGGTTGCCGAGGCGTTTCTCAAAAAACCAATGGGTATGACCCTATAGCAATAAAAACCATTGTCTGTCACAACTGTTGTCTTATCTTGATCCTCTTCTTTGAGAGGAATTTGGTGGAAGCTTGAGAAAGCATCCACAAAGCTTAATGCTTAATGCCCGATGATAGAGTCTACCAACTTGTCAATCTTAGGGAGAGGAAAGCTATCCTTGGAGCAAGCCTTATTCAGATCGGTATAGTCAACACACATACGCCAAGTTCCATTTGGCTTAGGCATAAGAAGAACGTTGGCAACCCACTCAAAGTATTTGCACAGATGAATGAATCCAGCGTTGAACACCTCCTTGACCTCCTTATCAGCAGTTTTACTTCGAACTTGCCCCAAGTTCATTTTCTTTTGTCGCACGGGCTTGTAACCTTCTTCCCCATTTAACTCATGTTGGGTGATTTTGGGATCAATTCCAGGCAACTCCTCGACGAAGAAGGCAAAGATACCTTGGTATTCACGAGCAAAGACTTCAAATCTTGCCCACTTAGGAGTGAGCAAGTGAACCTACCTTGACGATCCTCTTCGATCGAGTTTCATCTAACACAAAATCGTTTGGTTTCTCATCTTCCTTAGGACATAGAAATCCCTTGGAGAATAGGGACTGATAATGATTCTTGGTGATACTCATGCACCATTAGCACTTGGTTTCCTTTTCTCTTCTTGTTTTCTGGAAGTTGGTCACTACTCTCCTCCTCACCCATGTCTGAGGAGACAGTCTTCAAAGCAGCCAAATAACATTCACTTGCAAAATGTTTGTGACCGTAGATAAATCCTACACTATTGTCATTGCATGCAATTTTCATGAGTGACAATCACGGCTTTTATCTTATTCAAGGTTGGACGTCCCAGGATAATGTTGTAGGTTGTCATGTCATTTACCACAAGAAACTTGACTATCTCATGTCAGCACTTGTCTCTACACCAAAACCTTATGGGAACATATACCGTACCTACCGGACAAACAATACCCCTGGCCTCCAAAACCTACAATTGGATGATCAGCCTTGACGAAGGAATTGTCATCGAATTTAAGCTTGAACAGATAGCTAAAACTGATGATATCAGAGGAACTTCCAGTGTTAATAAAGATTCTCTTCACCTTCAAATTTGCAACCTTCAACTCAACCACTAGGGGATTATTATGAGGCACCTTCACCAGCGTTGTATCTCTATCATTCTTTGAACTTTTTTCTTCTAGAAAATTGTATTCTTTAGTATTGTCTGTCACCATCACTTGAGATAGGCTATGGAGGTAGTCTTTTCTACCCTTCATGGTAGGGCCCCCGACAGCAAATCTGCCAGAAATCATATGGACAACCTCAGGGTCTGTGTCCTCATCCTTTACTTATGATTTCTTTTTTCTTTCTCTTGTGTATTCTCCTTACTATTGACTAGATGCTTAGGAATTTTGCCCTCCTCAGCAAGGGTATCCAAAGCTCTCTGGAGATAGAAGCAATTGTTGGTGAAATGCCTGATGTCTTGGTGAAACTTGCAGTATTTCAATTTGTCCCTTTTTTCCATTTCTGATTTCATTGGAGGAAGGTTCGGTATGTCTCCCTTCTCTTGATTTCCTCATACACAACATACAAATCCTTGGTGTATTCATATTTGGACCATCAAACTCGGTCCTCCTTCTTTTCCAATCTAAGTATGATCCCTTTTGTGGCATCTCATCAATGGCATAGGTCCTCGACCGCTTTTGTCCACTATGAGAGCCTAGTTTTTCTTGCAGGTCACCTCGGGGAGGGTTTAGCATCTCTATCATTGTCTAATGAAGAAGATGAACTTGAAAGAAAAGAAATCTGAAATTTGCAAAATGAAATTCTAATTCTAAAAAAGAAGAAGTGTTTTCTCTCTCTCTTCCTAAAAATTTATTTATATCTCCTAATACAAAGCACTAAATAATTACAAGAATGTCATTAATAAAACTACAACTTCCTAGAAATTACAAGAATGTCATCCAATTTCAACTCACAAAAAGTAAAGTGTAGCTGTACCGAGGTCCAGAGCGGATGCTCTGAGGGTCAGAGCATACGCTCTGGCCWTTCGACATTCAAATGAAATTTGGGAATTTGGATAGAGCGTGCAGTAGCAAGCCAGAGCATACGCTCTAACCTCTCGACATTTCCTCCAAAGTATGAGTATTTGAGCTAAGGAGATCAACCCTCCATAGCGTATGCTTTCGAGGCTCGGCATTGGCTCCTTGCTTTGCTCCTTTGTCTCTGGTCAACGCTTRTGGCGTCCCAACTTTGACCAGCCATAACTTTCGTCTCGGAGTTCGGATTGCAGTTTGTAATATACCGTTGGAAAGCTATCAYACTCAACTTTCCAATGCAACAAGTTTCGCCTACAAACTAAGATCATGCAATAAGATATGTCTTGAAAAAGAATCTAGAACACAAAAGGCCAAGTCAAAAGCACAACTTATGACAAAGTCAAGCATGACTAGAGATGGAAATGGGTCAGATTCGGGGCGGGTGAAGCATCACCCGCATCCATCCATCACCCGCTCACACCACCACCCGAATCCATCAATCTGTTTTTACTACGGGTGAATCGATGGATTGAGTGATAAATGGATATTTTTTTGTGCAAAAGTAAACCTGAATATCAGTAGTGTATAGCAACAACTAGTACCAATTTCTATTGCAATCACACTTTATAAAAAGAGTAGGGACAAAAAATCACTCGTAGCATGTAAATTGTAACTAAACTTTTCATAGCTAGTCACTTACAGTAAATTGCATTCATTCAATAGCGTGTAAATCATTAATAACCAACCATATACATATTAAAATACGGAGTATTATGTTATTATATTCAAATGTTATACTTATTAACGGATTAGTGGGTCGGTTGCTGGATGAAAATTTTTACCTGAATCCGACCCGCATCCACCACCCGGTTCAACCATCACCCGCTTTTCATCTGTTTAACTCGGGTTTTTCATCCATCCATATGAGGGGTGGAGCGGGTGAACGGAACACCCACTAGATATTTCCATCTCTAAGCATGACAACTTGAAGCATTACTCAAAACATCATATTTGGAGGTAACAAAAGAGAAATAAGAACAAAAACCAACCAAAAACCTACAAAAACTACAAAAAAAAAAAACAATAAAAACACAACTAAGCTACCAAAAGAGGAAAACTAGCCAAAAAGCTAGTAAACAAGGTCGAAAACACACAAAAAGGCAAAAATAGGAGAGTAGATAGGACCTAAATGTGACCACTTTTGGCACTTATTAGTATGAAGTATATTTTTTCCCATAGAATACCGACTATTTCAAAAGCAGATTGGAGGAAGATAAAAATTATTGTTTCAACGGAGCACATGTTATTCAAATGGATAATTTTGATAGCTTAGTAACCATACTAACTTTTTGCCACAAATAATCAAGTATTCAAATTTTATATATTTTATAAAGTTTAGGTTTTTGTTTATAATTACTTACGATTACACTTTGATACTTTTTCTTAATCCATTACACTTCGGAATTTTACCATGTTTATTAATTTTGTTTTACTAATTAATTTAACGTCAGTTGTCGAATTTTGTTTGGAGAGAACCAAAACAAAAAATCCTATCTATTTCTTCCAAACTAAAAAAATAGAAATCTTTACTTAAAATAAAACTGAATAATAGGAAATTAAAATTTAACAAAAAAAAAAACCTAAAAATATAATACAAAATTAACAATGATTCTACAAGACTATGTACACATATGCGTGCATTTTGTTATCTTGTAAATATAAAGTTTAGGGTAGGGGCCCAACTTAAGGTTTATAATAATATTTATTAATAATAATTCTTTATATTATATTATATTATATTATATTATATTATATTATATTATATNTTATATTATATTATATTATATTATATTATATTATATTATATTATATTATATTATATTATATTATATTATATTATATTATATTATATTATATTATACTTCCTCCGTAACGGTTTAATAGCTACAATTGTCTTGGCACGGACTCCCAATCTATATATGAATAGTACTCCCTCCGTCTAGCAATTCTCGCAACTTTTGCTATTTTTTTCCGTAACATAATTCTCGCAAAACTTGTACTTATTTCCAAATTTGGTAAGTTTTTATATAAAAATTACCAATTTACCCTTACTAATATCTCTAAACACTTTCTAATTATCAAACTTAATTCCAATTTTAATTATTCTCGCTATTTCATCTTATTTTAATTATGTCCACAAAATTTAATTACCCTCCCAACTATCCCCATTCAATTACCCACACACACATTCAGTAATTCACCCCCACCCCAATTCACTTCATCTTCTTCTCTCTCTTCCTCTTTGATGAACCCTAATTCTTCTTTTCTTCTACCTTCTTCGTTCTTCCTTTCTTCTCGTCCCCTCCATTTTTACCATCACTCCTCACAACCACGCAGACCACCCAGTTGGCAGACCCAACCATCACAACAACAAACGCAACCCAACGAAATTCAAGCAATATTTTTTAAGGTAAGCAGGCCAGATTTCGCGTGCACTTTTGTGGACGCGACTTGGCGAATTTTTGAGTCGAAAAAATTGGACTTTTTATGTATTTAGATATGGGCAGCATTTCGAGCAATATTGTGCATTTATAGGGCTTGAAAAACTATGAATTTCTGCGAAATTAGTAATCGAATTTATGTGATTTTCGAAGGTAATTGAATTTCTGCGATTATCTTCAAAAATCTGGATCTTGATTTTGCAGATTGATTTTTTCGGCTTGAAATCCACGGTTTTGGGTTCAAAAATCACTTTTGTGAGTGGTACGGTGGTTGTTTGTTGGGAGGCGTGAGCGTGGACGGCGGGGTGTGGTGGTTGTTGGGAGGCGTGTGCGTGGACGACTAGGTGTGGTGGGTCACGTGGGGGGCTAGGTGGTGATTAGGTAGAGGGAGGTTGAATGTTGATGTTGAGTGGTTATTATGGTGGTTGTTTTTAGTAAGGGCAAAAATGTCTTTTTACACACATAAACATACTGAAGTTTATTTCCAAAGTTAATTTTTCCTAATACGAATTTTGCGAGAATTTTATGACGGTGGGAGTAATATTTGGTGTGTTCACACTTAAGTAATTATGTTAAGTAGGAGAGAGAAAACAATGAATTATTGTTGATTAATTCATTGCACATGCCCCTTAGTTTAGGTGGTAAACAAGTTGTCATTGGATTTTTGATGTAGAATAGATCTAGGTGCCCATATTTTAAAATTTTCAATAACATCTAAATTGTTCACCAAATCTATAAATCATAGGCATTTTTTTTAAATTCCAAAAAAATCAAAGTGCAATTCTTAAGTTTATTTTTCAGCTATTGTCCTTTTCTTTTGTGCTAATTTTGTAGGTTAATTTGTCTGCCAATTTTACTTTCATTTTTTTTGTGCAGATTTGTCTGCCATTTTTTTGTTAACCGTAAATTAAAAAATAGGAAAAATAAACCCCCCCAACTTTCTCCCCTTTCGTAGCTTTATTTGTCTGCCATTTTTTCTTTTTTTTGTTAACCGTATTGTTTTCCCCCTATTATACTGTTCATAGCTGAATTTATACTGTTCTCTCAATTCCCCCCTATTTTTTCGACCAATTTTAAAGTTTCCCCCTAAAATTAAGCACACTTGGCATCCAAGGAGTATTAATCTGATTTTTTTTCATCCTTGGTCTCCAAGGATTATCAAACAACACAACCCGACAACCATTATTAAACATCCATCTAATTCATAAACATACGAAGAACTAAATCAGTTCCCATACATAGCATAAAAAAAATCAGTTCCCTAACACAACCATAATTAGTTTTACGCATAGTACGCAAACTGCCATTTAAGGTACAACAAAAGTAATGGCAGATTATTATCCTTTCTTCAACCTTGATCAAATCTTGCTGGAACAAGGCCTTCTCCAACCTACCAGCGGCTATGGTTTTGCAGAAGAGGAAGAAAACCAGTCCACTAATGATAGGTACAGAATGCGACCTGACTTAACATTAGGTCAAAAAAGAAATTGTTGATCTTATTTTGTTTAACATGAGTCAAAATGGTAAATTACCTTGGAGTTTTGTATCTGATTTGGCAGCTAAATTTGATGTCCATAAATGCACAATTATTCATAAAATACTGAAAATTGTCAAAATTCAATCTGATTTAGGAAATGTCATCGATGTTAGGTCAAAAAAATTAGGCAAATGTGGTAATAAAAGCACATGAGTATTCTGATGATTTTCTATAGTCAGTACCATTACATCTAAGGTCTACTGTAAGGTCTTTTTCTGGTGCTTTGAAAGTCTCACACATGGTAGTGTATAGGTTGTTAAAAAAGGTAAATTGAGAAGTCATAATAGTAGCACCCACCCTAGACTGATTGATAAACATAAACTTGCAAGAATGCAATGGGTTTTGCAACATGTTCATCCTGGAACATGTACACAAATAGCTAAATTTAATGACATGGAAAATGTTGTCCCTATTGATGAAAAATGGTTTTATCTAAGTCCCGAGACGAGAAGGTTCATCCTACTCCCAAATGAGGATGAACCTTATCGTTGTTGTCAATCTAAACATTTTAGAATTAAGGTATTGTGTATGGGTGTGGTGTCCAGGCCAATTTATGATGATAATGGTGTTATTATTCATGACGAAAAATTTGGTAGTTACCCTTTTATCGTCAAGGAGATGTAAAAAAGAAGTAGCAAAAATAGGCCTAGGGGAACCATGGTCACCAAAGTTGTCCAAAATGTAACCAAGAAGTCATGCGTAAAATGATCATAGATAAGGTTCTTCCTAATTTAATGGCTCAGTGGCCTACATGCAAGTCCAAAAAATTTCATTCAACAAGATAATGCTAGGCCTCATATTCAACCTAATGATCCAGAATTTCTGGGTGCAAGTWAAAGAGATGGTTTTGACATACAACTCATATTCCAACCACCACAATCTCCGGATTTAAATGTTCTAGATCTTGGTTTATTCAACTCATTTCAGTCCATTCCAATATCATTCCTTTCCGAACGATATTGATGAACTAATAAAAAAGGTGGAGGAGGCTTATGAGTGGTATGAACAAGAAAAAATGAAACACTGTTGGCTACAATTACAATACATAATGGTCAAGATATTGAAAGACAAAGGAGGAAATAATTTCAAGCATCCACATCATGGAAAAGCAATAATGGAAAGGCTAGGCATACTACCACAGAATGTGACATTTTCACAGAGCATTGTCGATGAAGCAGTGTGGTATTTAAATGAAAGACTTGTTCAAACACCAAGAGATATGAATGAAGGTGAAGAGCACATTGATGCTGATTAATGAAGTACGAAGTAGTTGCTGTGAAGCAGTAATATGACAGTTTGTAACTTTTTGCGAGTCTTAGTTCAACTAGTAATTTCAGTTCCTTGTTTTACAAGTCATGTTACTTCGTATTAAAGCCATAAACAGTCTATGTTTTTTGGAGTTGAAGTAGTCAAGAAGAGCATGCAAAGCCAAATTTAACTGAAAATGGTGAGTTTTAATTTAATGTATTGAGTAAATGAGTCTAAGTTGTAATGCAGACATGAATGTTTAATGTAATGAAGTTGTTTTTTGTAAGTGGAATTTTCCTACTTGTACTTAAATATTCACAAGCTTATTTTAAAACTAGAAGTTGAAAGAAGTGACATTTAAACGAGTGGAACAATAATGTCAACAACAATTGGGGACCAACAATTAAAGAACAACACTTGGGGACCAACAAAAACAATTGAAAACAAAAAAAAGGAGTAATGTGGACCAATAATGTCGACAACACAACCATTACCCATTACTTCGTATAAACAAGCATGCAAAGTGGACCAACAATGTCTTTGCCAAAAGAGGAAGACAAAAGGTACCCCCAAAACAACAAAAATCCAACAGAAACAAGTGACTTCAGATCATTTGGGGACCAAATATATGCATAAAAACAAATCAAGAGCATAACTAAGCATAAAAATAGCATATCAATGATTGAAACCTCCAAAAAATGGTAAATCGTACTTCAAAGTACATAAAAAACCATATAATGCAAACAATACAAAGTAGATCTTGAAACAAAAATCGATTTCAAGCACAAAAAAATTAAACTTTACCAAGTCCATATCTCAATGCTTGAATCAGTGTCCTGACGAGCCAAATGACCTACTTTTCTTCCATCATCCTCCTTTGGTTCCTCCTTCACCGCCGCCAATTTTCCCAGATTTGAGCTCCCACCCATCTCCAACTTCTTCTTCTTCTTTTTCTTCTTCTCAGCAATCTATATTCCCGACGATTTAGGGACATTTGGGAGTGCACAAACAACCGTCCTTCCTCCACTGCCTTCCTCTTGCCCTGATCTTCGCTACCGATAGTTTTCGGCTCAAACCCAGGTGGACATTCGAGAAAACCACCATTTTTCTTCTTCGCCTCGGTGGTAACAGCTTCGATTTGGACCTTCTCCTCCAGGCAAAGGTTCTTCTGCATGATTCGGAAGCATTGGTCTTTCATGTCAAGAGCATTCAATACCTCTCCAAGGGTGACGAAGGTGATGTGGCATAGAAAACGGTGAGGATCACCCTTGTAATAAAGGTGCAATGGATGGGTTTTGCCAGCCTCAATTTCATTGGTCAGATTTTGAATGATTTGTTTGTCACTCACAGACTCGTGAGATCTTAGGGACTTGAAGGGGATTGACATCCAACATTTTGAGGAAATTCGAAGGAAAACAAGAACAATTCCCATTATAACTAATATAAAGTTTAGTATCCTAGTTTGGGTCCGTCATTGAGCGCGATGATCTCTCGCCAACACAATGAGGTCGAGAATGCAAAGTATCCCGAAGAAAACCCCCCACGAAGATGATAACTTTGTTGGCGTCGTACGGTAGGATTGTCGCATTGGTTGAGATATTTGCAAAACCTTGCAGAATGATTAGTTGGTGGGCTATATGGGGTTCTTGATGTAAATTTGTTATGGAAAATGAAATGTATGCTTGAACCTGATAATATAGTTGCTTATGCAAATAAGACTGTACTAGTGGAGATGCAAGAGTTGCGTATGATGTAAAACGTAATTTGGTGTCCTGGGTTGCTCGGTGCACATGGAAAAGCGAAAACCACCTCCTCTAGGTTGGACGAAGATAAATGTGGACGCTGGTAGGTTGTGTAAATATGGKTCGGGATGGGGTTGTGGACTTCTTGTTCGCGAAAAAAATGGTGTTATTTTGATGGATGCCAAGATCCAATTTCAGACATCTTAGAATCAGGGTTCTTTTCTCTGTAGTGGGAATCTAACGCCGAAAGGTTGCGTTCGTTTGTTTCTTATGTCGAGACACAACTTTGACCGTTAATAACTATAATTATGATTAATGAAAATTATAAAAAAATAGATATTAATTTATTATTTAACGAGAAGAATCTAACGAGATCCCATTTGACTATATTTTTCATTACGTGTAAAGTACAAAACTTGGTCAAAGTGCTTCCTGTGAATAGTGAAATTGTCAAAATGGGGCAACTAAAAAAATGTAGGAAGTATAATAAAGATTAATTCAATAATCAAAAGATGACGAGAGTAAAAAAGTTGCACTCCCTCTTTTCTGTGAAGTCATGTGAGTTACTATTCATACACTTATCAATGCATGTTTTATAGCGTTTATATTTTTTGTTATGCTTTTGTATAAATTGTAACAATTGAATATTAATAATCTACTCATTAACACGAATCAAGCAAGACCCCACATGACTATATTTGTTCTTATACATTAATAGTTATTTATAAGATTATCTTCACTTGTGAATAGTTTAAAAAACACAATTGACACGATCTTCATGGAACAGGGGAGTACATACACTATAACAAGAAAGGGTAAGTTAAAATTATTTAGACTTGACTCACCTTAGTTATTTATCCTCCTCACCGATGTCATCCATACTTATGTAGCGGACTGTCATTATAAAATTCGCCACCAAAAGCATTGACGACATTATAAATCTAATTAAAAATTATATTAATTAATTTAAATATTAAATTAAATTTATCTATTATCCCGTATTTATTCAAGAAAAAAATAAATTAAATAAAAAAACAAACAATACAATGATCGGCGTAAAAAAATAACTAGTTTACAATTATATCCTAAAAATTATAACAACACTTTAAAAAGCTTTATTAAAAGAGCATTAACAAATATCATATCTTACTATTATTAATATATAAAAAATTAAAAGATAACAACTACTCGATCTGTATATCCCTGTCTCTTATACACATCTAGATGTGTATAAGAGACAGGGCAAATATAGAGGATGAAGATGCTGCTTTATTGATTAATTCAAATTGATTAAATAATAAATAAATGTTCTGAACAAAATAGAGAAGAAGGAGGAAAGCGGCGTCTTTAATGGCTGTTCAATTGAGTATTGCCACAATAAT
>SNQN01000061.1:57081-91865 GCA_008642245.1 Bassia scoparia | reverse complement strand
ATCAATTATCAATCAATCTTATCATGCATCGAGCTTTGGATATATTATTATATAATATATATATATATATATGTATATATATATATATATATATATATATATATATATATACATATATATATATATATCTATACTATATAATATATATATATATATATATTTTATTAGTCAAACTCGATTAATTTCCCGTGTGGTGCTAGTTACATTAAATATATTTGTAAAAGCACATTAATATTTTTTTATTAAATATATTCAGATTTAATCTTATTATGTTTTTATACATAATTTTTATAATTGTTGATATAATTTTAGGATATACAGATCGAGTAGTTGTTTTATCTTAATTTTTTATATATTAATAATAGTAAGATATGATATTTGTTAATTGTTCTTTAATAAAGCTTTTTAAAGTTGTTGTATAATTTTTAGGTATAATTGTAAACTAGTTATTTTTTTACGCCGACATTGTATTGTTTGTTTTTTTATTTAATTTATTTTTTTCTTGAATAAATAACGGGATATGATAATTTAATTTAATATTATAATTAAATATAATATATTTTAAATTAGATTTATAATGTCGTCAATGCTTTGGTGGCGAATTTTATAATGACAGTCCGCTACATAAAGTAGGATGAACGGTGAGGAGGATATAACTAAGGTGAGTCAAGTCTAAATAATTTTAACTTACCCTTTCTTGTTAAGTGTAATGTACCCCTGTTCCATGAAGATCGTGTCAATTGTGTTTTTAAAACTATTCACAAGAAGATAATCTTATAAATAACTATTATGTATAAGCAAAATAGTCATGTGGGGTCTTGCTTGATTCGTGTTAATGAGTAGATTTAATATTCAATTGTTACAATTTACAAAGCATAACAAAATATAAACGCTATAAAACATGCATTGTAAGTGTATGAATAGTAACTCACATGACTTCACAGAAAAGAGGGAGTGCAAACTTTTTTACTCTCGTCATCTTTTGATTATTGAATTAATCTTTATTATACTTCCTACATTTTTTTAGTTGCCCCATTTTGACAATTTCACTATTCACAGGAAGCATCTTGACCAAGTTTGTACTTTACACGTAATGAAAAATATAGTCAAATGGGATCTCGTTAGATCTTCTCGTTATAATAATTAATATCTATTTTTTTATAATTTCATTAATCATAATTATAGTTATTACGGTCAAAGTTGTGTCTCGATAAGAAAACAAACGAACGCAACCTTTCGGCGTTAGATTCCACTACAGAGAAAGAACCCTGATCTAAGATGTCTGAAATTGGATCTTGGCATCCATCAAAATAACACACAATTTTTTTCGCGAACAAGAAGTCCACAACCCCATCCCGAGCCATATTTACACACCTACCAGCGTCCACATTTATCTTCGTCCAACTAGAGGAGGTGGTTTTCGCTTTCATGTGCACCGAGCAACCCAGGACACCAAATTACGTTTTACATCATACGCAACTCTTGCATCTCCACTAGTACAGTCTTATTTGCATAAGCAACTATATTATCAGGTTCAAGCATACATTTCATTTTCCATAACAAATTTAAATCAAGAACCCCATATAGCCCACCAACTAATCATTCTGCAAGTTTTGCAAATATCTCAACCAATGCGACAATCTACCGTACGACGCCACAAGTTATCATCTTCGTGGGGGGTTTTCTTCGGGATACTTTGCATTCTCGACCTCATGTGTTGGCGAGAGATCATCGCGCTCAATGACGGACCCAACTAGGATACTAAACTTTATATTAGTTATAATGGGAATTGTTCTTGTTTTCCTTCGAATTCCAAAATGTTGGATGTCAATCCCCTTCAAGTCCCTAAGATCTCACGAGTCTGTGAGTGACAAACAATCATTCAAAATCTGACCAATGAAATTGAGGCTGGCAAAACCCACCATTGCAACTTTATTACAAGGGTGATCCTCACCGTTTCTATGCCACATCACCTTCGTCACCCTTGGAGAGGTATGAATGCTCTTGACATGAAAGACCAATGCTTCCGAATCATGCAGAAGAACCTTTGCCTGGAGGAGAAGGTCAAAGAAGCTGTTACCACCGAGGCGAGAGAAAAAATGGTGTTTTCTCGAATGTCCACCTGGGTT
This sequence comes from Bassia scoparia, assembly GCA_008642245.1. NCBI lineage: Eukaryota > Viridiplantae > Streptophyta > Magnoliopsida > Caryophyllales > Amaranthaceae > Bassia > Bassia scoparia. Next base: position 89,736 of record SNQN01000061.1, on the reverse strand, counting down.
TGAGCCGAAACTATCGGTAGCGAAGATCAGGGCAAGAGGAAGGCAGTGGGAGAGGACGGTTGTTTGTGCACCAAATGTCCTAAATCGTCGGGAATATAGATTGCTGAGAAGAAGAAAAAGAAGAAGAAGAAGTTGGAGATGGGGGGAGCTCAAATCTGGAAATTGGCGGCGGTGAAGGAGGACCAAAGGAGGATGATGGAAGAAAAGTAGGTCATTTGGCTCGTCAGGACACTGATTCAAGCATTGAGATATGGACTTGGTAAAGTTTTAATTTTTTGTGCTTGAAATCGATTTTTGTTTCAAGATCTACTTTGTATTGTTTGCATTATAATGGTTTTTATGTACTTGAAGTACGATTTACCATTTTTTGGAGTTTTCAATCATTGATATGCTATTTTTATGCTTAGTTATGCTCTTGATTTGTTTTATGCATATATTTGGTCCCCAAATGATCTGAAGTCACTTGTTTCTGTTGGATTTTGTTGTTTTGGGGTACTTTTGTCTCCTCTTTTGGCAAAGACTTGTGGTCCACTTTGCATGCTGTTAATACGAAGTAATGGGTTAATGGTTGTGTTGTCGACATTATGGTCCATTATCTTTTTTTTGTTTTCAATTGTTTTTGTTGTCCCAAGTGTTGTTCTTTAATTGTTGGTCCCCAATTGTTGTTTGACATTATGTTCCACTCGTTTAAATGTCACTTTTCAACTTCTAGTTTAAAATAACTTGTGAATTATTTAAGTACAATAGGAAAATTCCACTTACAAAAACAACTTCATTACATTAAACATTCATGTCTGCATTACAACTTAGACTCATTTACTCAATACATTAATTAAAACTCACCATTTTCAGTTAAATTTGGCTTTTGCATGCTCTTCTTGACTACTTCAACTCCAAAAAACATAGACTGTTTATGGCTTAATACGAAGTAACATGATTGTAAAACAAGGAACTGAATTATAAGTTGAACTAAGACTCGCAAAAAGTTCAAACTGTCATATTACTGCTTACAGCAACTACTTCGTACTTCATTAATCAGCATCAATGTGCTCTTCACCTTCATTCAATCTCTTGGTGTTTGAACAAGTCTTTCATTTAAATACCACACTGCTTCATCGACAATGCTCTGTGAAAATGTCAACATTCTGTGGTAGTATGCCTAGCCTTCCATTATTGCTTTTCCATGATGTGGAGCTTGAAATTATTTCCTCTTTGTCTTTCAATATCTTGACCATTATGTATTGTAATTGTAGCCAACAGTGTTTCATTTTTCTGTTCATACCACTCATAAGCTCTCCACCTTTTTTATTAGTTCATCAATACGTTCGGAAAGGAATGATATGGATGGACTGAATGAGTTGAATAAACCAAGATCTAGAACATTTAAATCCGAGATGTGGTGGTTGGAATATGAGTTGTATGTCAAACCATCTTTTTACTTGCCAAGATTCTAGTTAGTGAAGGTTAATTATTGCCCCTCCGTAACAACTTGTTTGGTAGGGAGGAATTGGGGGGAAAGGAAGGGAAGGGGAATGAAACATAACACTTTTCGATATTTAGTTAAAAAAATAAGGGAAATTCTATACGGTGACCTCGAACTTTCGCAAAAAACACACGGTGACAACTAAATTTATCTAATTACACAATGTGGTCTCGAGGTTTTGGTTATTACATACCGTGGCCTAATTCACTTAATTAGATGGCTAATTAAACCATTTACCTTGTGTTGTTAACCAGAATATGTGTAATTACTAACCTACCTCATTGTTATCACTTGTATATTTTAAAATCAATTTAATTTCCCCCAATTCATTCTTCTACTTCAATTACAGTAGTTCATCTTCTTGAGCCTCAATTAATGAAAACTCATCATCATTCATCATCGCATCATTACCGGCATTCGGCATATGACCTTCAAACAACGATATTGTTCAAACAACTCAGATTTTGTCGAAAACACTGGACCACAAGAACACACGCGTAACACTCCAGCACACACACACACACACACTGCCTCATATGACTCTTCAAATCCGATAAACCAGAGAAGCACTTGCTCTTGCAACGGCTTCACCAGAACTTCATTCTTTGGGTCGTGGGTTCACTTGAAGTGGTTTTTCATGCATATGACCGACTTTAACGATGGGAACCCGGTGTTGCTCTGCTTGTTGCGGTTGCATCCGACAAAGGGGCCTAGAGAAGGATTGTCGGGTCTTGAACTGAATGCCATGGACCCCCTTGTGCATCCTGAGATTAGCGTCGCGCTTGAACATCTTACCGCATAAGCCGCACGTGTAGAGTTGACGTCTGATGTCAGCTCACAGGAGTTTATTACGGGGCAGATACTTATCAGAGAAGATGAACTAATTGAAGAAAAAGAATGAATTTGGGGGAAATTAAATTGATATTAAAATATAATAACAATGAGGGTGGGTTAGTAATTACACATCTTTTGGTTAATAAAACTAGGTTTCTGGTCCGATTAGCCAACTAATTAGGTAAATTAAGCCACGCTATGTAATAACCAAAACTACGAGGCCACGCTTTGTGGAATTAGATAAATTTAGTTGTCACCATGTGTATTTTGTTAAAGCTGGAGGCCACCGTATAGAATTTCCCAAAAAATAAAGTAGGAAAGGAAGTGGAAAGAATTGACAGGAAAAACTCTTTATAATTTAATTTCTTTCATTTCCTTTCCTCCCAAAATTGGGGGAATTTGGGAGGAAAGAGAAAATGAACCTTATTTCTCTTCTTTTCCTCCCCTCCCCTTCCTAATGTCTAACCAATCATGAAAAAATAATCTTAATTTCCATTCATTTCCCTTCCTTTCCTATACTAATGTCTAACCAAATAATGGATTCCTTTCATTTCCTCTATTGAACCAAACATGGAAAAATAAATTTAATTTCCCTTCCTATTTGAACCAAATAATGCAATTTCGAATGAGAGTATTTACTGAATTTGTGATGAGACTTAATAATACTCAAGGAGAGTAGTAAATGACCTTATCTTTGTGGAGAGGTCATTTAGGCAGGAATATTTTTTTTTACCGTAACTTGATACGTACACAAGTATGGCCTATTTTAGTAATTGAGTAAGTATAGCTAGATTATACGGAATAGATGGTTAACTATAGGATATAGGGCTTTTTTTGTATCTATACAATATAAAAAGGGAGTAACTCCCGCACTGTTCATTTGGACAGTGTCCACAGTAACCAAGACCCCACCAGCAATCCACAATAGCAAGCCCAATCCAACAAGCCCATCGATGGGCCAATCCAAATGCCACCATCAAAAGCCCACACCAAGGCCTACCAAGCTGAGCCCACCTTTTGATCATAATGCCACATCATAGCTCTCAATCTCACGTGTAACACCAACTGTCGGACAACTCACACAATGCAACACTCCTTCTTCTTCCTCTTGCGATGCGATGATTGTTTAAAGCTTCATAGCTTTAATGGCATAACTCCTTCCTCCCTCCTCTTTTGTTTTCCTATCCTAGATACGGCTGACCTTATCTATCTTGCTCTACTTTCCTTGTGTTGGGTCCCTTAGGTTTTGAGCGATGACAATCCAATACAGGAAACAAGATACTTAAATTGTGAAAATAGTTGGTTTGGGGAACCAGCTGTTATAGGATACTTGTTTCCCCAGACAAGTTAATACTTATTGTGTATATATTGAAACTAACTTGTTTGTTACAGGGAACAGCTGAATGAACACAAAGCTCATATACTGGTGTAGAACTAGTAGGAGCTGTTTTCTTGACTGTTATACTGAATGACAGTCATATACCTTTTATTACATCTTAACCATGTTACATGTGCAGTAATAGGGATGATTCCAAGACTTGAAGTGTGAAGCCTTTCGAAGTCATTTGAAGAAAGAAGTTGTGCTCAAAATTGGAGTATTCAAAGGAAGATTCAAAGTCTTGAAGATTACATGAAGAACAGAAGAAATACTTCTCAAAAGTTTAAATCTAGGAATTCATGTAATATGCTCTGTAGTGTGACTTATTTGTTATTGTTTAAATGCTTATATGTGTTTTGAGTTGTGGTATGAATTCTAATACAAGATTGGAACAGAATTCATAACATACTATTAGGGAACCAGGCTGGGGAACCAGCTGTGTCCCTGAGTGGAATTATGGCTTTGGTTTTGAAAAAGACTTTCTCTAAAATATTATGTAAAAGATATATTTTGAAAATAAGGTTTGCAGCTGGAAATATAGATGAGAATATGTTTGTTACCTTAAACCTAGGAGTATCTATCTTGTTCAATTTTATCCTTAAGATCAAATCGAACAAGATAAATACTTTCCTTAAATCTCATCTTGCCTTGCTCGGCAAGTAGAGAGATTTAAGGAAACCAGGGTTAAGGTTCACACAAATATATATATACTCATCTATACTTCTAAATTCAACACATCTCTCCACGGATTAAAAAGAGTTTTATTTTGAGAGAAAACACAAAAGCATAGGAACCTTACATTGAGTCATACATAAGAGCATTAGTTGAGCTGTATTATTTCTCTTATTAGCTTGTTAGAAGTAAATCAAAAGAGAGAAAAGGTTGATATTGTAAAGGCATTCAACAGAGGGGTTGAAGGCCTGGTGAGTGTTTGTGAGTTCAAACACAAGTTGAACTTACGAGTGTGAGTCGAGTGCATATTCAGAGTTGAGTGTGGGGTGTGCTGGTTCCCGGAGTAGGGAAACAGCAGAGTGAGTGTGTTCTTTGTTTTTCGGAGTAGATTAATAAAAGAACATAGGGTAGGAGGACGTAGCCCAGAGTTGGGTGAACCTCGTTAAATCTTGTGTGTTCTTTATTGTTTTGTTTATATTCCGCTGCTTACAGTAACCAGCCCAACTGGTTCCTCAGACTAAGTCCGAAAAGAAAGAAAAATTAGTAATAGATCGAAATACTCAATTCACCCCCCCTCTTGAGTATCATAAAACTTTCACCTCGCTTAATTTTGGTGAACAACGATGAGTTCAGAGCTTCCAATACATGTGACCCTTCTCTCTTTTGTGTGGTTTGGCGCGGAAAATGGCGATGGTCGAGGTGGATATGAAGACGGAGCTACTTTCCTTCTTTTACGTTTTGGATTTGTGGACGGCGAAGATGAAATTAGAGGTGATTTGCCTTCCTTTGATTCTTTTGTTGCCGATTTAGGATTCATTCTTACATGCTTTGTATAGATTTAGGGTTCAATCGAACATGCTTTGCGAGGATGAAGATGCTTCTTTATAGATTAATTCAAATTCAAAATGATTAAATAATAAATAAATGTTCTGAACAAAATAGAGAAGAAGGAGGAAAGCGGCGTCTTTAATGGCTGTTCAATTGAGTATTGCCACAATAATTTAGATTAATTAGAAATTTTGAAACAATCATTATCATTAATCAGGAAGAAAATGATAATTACAAATTAATTAATTGCAAAATTTTGAAAAGCTATTAATCAGGAAACATAATTAATGCATAGAGAAACTGGTAATTGGAAATTAACAAACAACTATTAATCAGTTATCTGCAATTAAGGCATGATTAAATTTTCGTTTTTTTATATCCCCTGATATTAGCCATTGGTACGAATTTTTCCTGATTAATTACAAATTAATCGAATAATGCATGATTAAATGTATGGGTTTTTACAAATTTATTTGAAATTAATCAATTAATTCATATTAAATTTGAGCCTTTTTCCCCTGCTGTTTTCAGTTGAATACAGTTGAATTCGATGCGATTGATGGGCCAAGGCGCCGGGCCGAGGCATCGGGCTAGACAATTGGCTCACCTTGTTTGAGTCGAGCAGCTAAAGGGCAGTTGATTCCAGGTTGTCCCAGGATGAATGGTTTACGAGGGCGGGGTGTCAAATTGAAGGCTCGGGATATCAGTGCGACGAGTAGGGGTGGTAGGGTTAACATCCGTTTTATAGAAGTAAACAAATATTTGTGTCTGATCATTTGTTTAGGCTCTTAGTTATTAGGTGATTAATTGATTGTGGCATGGTCTAAGCTTGTTCCTAGGTTATGTTAATTATTTATTAGCAACTTATAGTGTTACTGTGGTAGTTTACTCAAAAAATTACAGCATGCTTGTGAGATGTATGTATGTATGATAACTGAGGTAATTTAATTTAGATAGTTTTTTAATATGACAGCTTACCTTTTCCCTTGCTTTTGGGAGGGAAGTACAATTGCTGTTGCCCTTCACTGTGCATGAAAGTGTTGATTCTGCTGTACCAAACCAACTGCTACTGTTTACATATCTTCAGCAGTGGCAGCATTAAATATTTGCTTGTTTTTTTGGTGCATATGAGATTTTGTTTACTTGCCAAAGCTTTACTTCTCACCTAAATTTAGGGGCAAAATGACTGCTTGCACTTCTTGTTCTCCCTTGTTTTACACTCATAAATAGGCTTCAGCCTTCATAAACTAAGGTTATTCTTACAGTTATTTATTGCACTGCATTTTTTGAGCTGTTGGAACTCTTCCTTTGTTTAATTGTTGTGCTATCTTCTAGGAACAAGGAGTAATCTCATCTCATCAAGTCAACTCATCTAAGGATTTTGTATGTTTTCTTGTGACTTTACTTGGATACCATTTTGTTCTGTTGCTGCACTTATTTGCCCTTTAAACCTTTTTATGCATGCTTGAGTGCATTTGTTTAGCTTGAATGCATTGCTTTTATTGTGTGGTGTTTGATGCTCTTTGTTTAGCATTTATTACAAACTATAGTGACTTGTGTATTGTTTTGCATGTGTTGTCTTTTGTGCCTTCATGAGTTTGCAATGATTTGCAAGAGAAACCAAAAATATTCCATTATAATTAGTATGAGATCCTATATTCCTTACATGAATTGATTTACATGTACAATTCTAATAGACTAGCAACATCTTAATAAACATAATAATAATAATAATAATAATAATAATAATAATAATAATAATAATAATAATAATAATAATAATAATAATAATAATTACACGAGCTAATTTGTCTAGGGACATTAAGTATTGTCTTGCTTATAGTTTGCCTACGGACATTACGGGTCGGCTTGATTTATAGTCTACAGGGTTTAATGTGCATGTGCATTTTGGAACAGGTCATTATATGGCATCTAAGGCTAATATACCCGTGTCTTTCATGCCTCTCTTGGTTCATGCTTGTGAGTCTCTAGGGTTTTCAGCGCCTGCTCTGATGCTGCTACGAACAACTACTCTGTTGTTGTTGTTGCACTGGGCCATGAACCGGCTGCTTATAGCTTTGTTGGTGGCCCTAGGAGTACTAGGCCCGAGTCATGCGATAGAGCTGCTAGAAAAATGCTTGTACACTTGATGATCGTCCATGGTCTACGTGTCTATGATGTGAACTTGTCAAAGAGAGACGACGCAGAGAGATCCTTGCCTCTATTCATGCTGAAATGGAAACTCTACAGGAACATAGAACAAGGATCTCCACCTTTGCCTTTGAATTTAGAATTTCCATCCAATCAGATCCGCTCCAATGCTGGTTGTGTGAGACTTGATTTTTTTTGAGTCTTGGGCCGTATAATTGAGAGGTTTAACATCCATGTGACCCCAATTGAGTATCTTGAGCTTGGCGCATGTCATCACTTGGCTTGGCTGATTGTAGCCTGTCCAGGAATGTTCTGTGACAGTGAGGTAATTGTTAGTGATCGATCTACCTCCGAATTTGGCGCGAGACAATCTGTGGCAGAGAAAGCCCTCAAATTTCTCATGCCTCGTTATACTTTCCTTGTTGAGGATGCAAACTTCTATTTCCTCCATCAATCCACTCTTTTTTTGAAACCTGAACGTGAAGCCTACTGCACCATCAAGGAACGTATCTATGCGCCTGTTCATAGTGGGCAGCCACGGGCTTTTCTGGATGAGGAGCTACCCACCACTCCGCGAGGGCCAGCATTCAGGATTGCTCAGGGACCGCCGCCTCTGTTGCCTCCGAAAAGAAGAAGGCTTAATGCCTCACTTATTGGAACTTCCTATGTTGATACTGGGGACTTCTTTGGCGTGCTAAGCATCCCAGAATAGAATAAAAAAAAGGTTTTGCTTGCTAGAAGTTAGGCTTATGCGTGGGGGTTAGTTTAATTACACTAGTAGAAAAATCATCAAAAGCTGGGGTTTTTAACCCCAGCTTTTGACAAAAGCTAGGGTTAAAATAGCCCCAGCTTTTGACTTCACAAAAGCTGGGGTTTTTAGCTTAAAACCCCAGCTTTTGTGAAGTCAAAAGCTGGGGTTTTCAGCTAAAAACCCCAGCTTTTGACTACTATATATAAAAAAACTTTAGCCCATGTTTTGTCTCTCATTATACAATGAGAAACAAAACATGGGCTAATTTATTTTTTGTTATTTTCATCCTAAAATGATAATCAAAGTGTTACATAAACATATAAATACCAATTTCTATTAAAATTGGGTAAAAAATACAAATAAATTTGTATAAATTACACTCATTAAAAAAACTTGTATATATATATATTGACGAGGTAAATGATTAGAGAGTACATTAAAAATTACATAAGAAATTTAATAATTAAACATCCAAATAAATCCATGGAGAAACATAGATCTTCTCATCTTCAAATCATCTTCATCTTGCCATCTTGAGAAAAAAAATTACAGTAAAAAGATTAGAACAAATGTCAAATTACAGTAAAAAAAATTTAAATAAAAATGAGAAGGAGAAAAACAAAGTAAATTAAAACTCCATATCAAAAAATGCAAACAACAAATAAAAAAATGAGAAAGATCGAAAAGCATAAAAAAGTCATAAACAATGACCACCGAGAAATTAAAAAAAACTACTCACAATCCAACGATAACAAACAAGAATCAGTAAAACAATCAGATAGAACAACAAACTTAATTACAGATAGAACAACAAATAGACATCTAGCTAAAGTGCAACCATAAACACCAGTTTGAGCTTGGAAGGATAAACATATAAAAACTWTCGAAAAAAACACTTACTGTAACTGTGCAGCCAAGTCGATTGTTACTTCAGGTGGGTGGAGTGCAGTCTCCTTTGTAAAGAAAAGATTAGATTGCATTCAATAGTTTGTACTCATAGTACTTTGCAAGAATCAGGCACATATATCATGTTCAACATCAAAACACTAATGATTTGGAATTTAAAAATTACAGTCCCTAAATTCAGCAAATTACCTTACTYCTGGTAAATAAGAGTTCTTCCCCATGTTCATTCTTCCATGACATGACTTGTCCCCCATGCAAACTGACRTGGAAAATGAAAAGCAAACCAATCAAATTCAATACATTTTAGTTTATTTTTGTATTTTATTAATCAAAAAGATAGAGAAAGAAAGGGGATTGATAAAAGATGAAATAGAAACGTTAAGGACATAAACAAAACACAGACATTGGACAAAAATTTAGGATTCCTGACTTTATGGAAAGAAAAAATATAACAAAGACATGAAAAAATTTAGCACAAAATATATGAAATATCCCTAAAAGAACTCTTCAATGTAGTGACCGCTAATTAAAAAACAATATCATACAAGATTTCTCCACCAAACAAACATTTAAGATATTGAGAAGGTCAGACTCATTTTGGACTTATTTCTATTTCTCAGTGGTCAAGTGARWCAAACGAAACATACAAGTAAAAATACATCAACTAATCAATTGAGCGYCCACCGAAGTAATTCATCCATGACTATTATAGATCAAAAGCCTTTAGCTCAAGAAGAGCCAGCTCTATTGACATTCGAAGATATTTAGAYTAACCCATAGAATAAAATCAAAATCCCAATTTCTTAYTGAGAAACATGAAGGGRCATTTTCTATTTTGCTGTACAACAATGGTATTAAGTTGGTTGATTCTGTTACCGATTTGAAAGGTACTCAAGTATGGATGCAAGTAGTAATGAAGATAACCATAACAAAATATGTCTTGCTAATGAAAATTTAAAACGAGATAAATATGAAATGAAATCACTCGTTCTCCATAAAATCATATTTACTAGGTTCTTCGTGCATTACCTTATATTAATTCTAAATTCATTACTAAAACACATAATAAGCAGGTATGATTGATCTTTCTAACCATCTAAGGATTTTAACAACTATGGATATTCCTAATCTTATCTCTTTGACTGAAAACATAGCAGATGATAGACTCACCTGTTTCTCCGGAAGCTGCTGCAAGAAGCGCAGGAATGTTTACACCTGCAGTACCAACCAATTAAAGAACATGAGATGCTAATTGGTGACCATCAACTTACATTAAAAAAAGCTATACATATCTCGCATACCAAAGATCAAGAGAGAGTCAGCTATATAACATACAGAATGATAGAGAATAGTATGCTTGACATACTTTTATTGCAAGAAGAAACTGGCAACTGAAGAGCAGAGGGCAAAGGAGCTGGAATGTTATCATTCAGATCACAAAGGAACCTTATCCCTGATGTTTTGTCGAATGTAACATCTGAAGGCAAGCTCTGCAAAAGACATCCAAATTCTAGAAACAAAAACAAAATTAAACTTAATGGATAGATTATGTTATACTAAATTAGAGGTAAGTATACTTGAGAAAAAAATGGAGCAGGTATACAGAAGAAATATGCAATAGTTAGAAGCGCCACTAGAAGAATGTCATCCGAAGAAATATTCCAGAAATTTCAGAAAATTTCTTAACAAATTTTTGAAATTTCAAAAAATGTCTTAGCAAATTTCCGAAATTTCAAGCCAAAAATCACAAAACAACCTCAAAAAATTTCAGAACATTCAAAACCCTAAACCTCATCTAACATCAAAACACTGAAAATATTCTAAAACTTAAACACCCTAACAAACAACTAATAGTAAAACAAACCAATTAACATGAAGATTGAAAAAATCAGATATAAAAAAATAAAATTAGGAAACGGCATTAAATCAAAAACGGAAGAGAAAAACACGAAAAACAAGAATTACAGAGAAAAATTATAGAATTAGAGAAAATCAATTAGAATCAAAGATTAAAACAAAACATAATTAGTAAAAAAAATCAGAGAAGAAAACGAAGCAAATTAGATAAGYAKCAAATCAAAAGAAAAATAAAAAATAAACCTAGATCTGGTGTGATAGCAGCGAATAGTTGCGACGGCGGCGAAGGGGTTGAGAGTATAATAAGACGACGATGAGAAGGGCTGAGGAGTAGCGGCGACGCGAGCATCACTGGTGGAGCAGCGGAGCGAGTATCGACGCAAAAGCTACGACGCGAGCAAGGGTGTGACACCGGCGTCTTGAGCAAGAGCACAAAAACGAAGTCTCCATCAAAAAAGTCAAGAGATGAGAGGCGTTACAGAGGAGAGAGAAGGAAAGAGGAGAGAGAGGTTAAAGACGTGAAAGAAGAGGAGAAGGGAAAGAGGACAGAGAATGTGTTAAGGTTTGGTAATTAAAAGGGCCGYTTGGGCTTTGTTTATTTTGATCTTGGGCTTTGACAAACACAAAAGCTGGGGTTATATAAAAAAACCCCAGCTTTTGTGTTTCTTCCATTTTTTTAACTCTAAGATAGCTCAAAAGCTGGGGTTWTGAAAAAAACCCCAGCTTTTAAGTATACTCAAAAGCTGGGGTTTTCTTAAAAAAACCCAGCTTTTGTGTTTCTCCCATTTTTTTGAGCTCTAAAATAGGTTAAAAGCTGGGYTTTTTTTAAAAAACCCCAGCTTTTGAGCTGCAACTTTTGAGCTTTTTTCTACTAGTGTTAGTATTAGACAGTCTAGGCTTGGGGTCTTTTGCTTTGGCATGTATGCCAATTGGATGTAAATGCTCTAAATGTTTTATGTTATGAGCTTTTGGAAGACTTGTATCCTCGCATATAGCCAAGGTTAATATTATGTGGCGATGTTTAGCCTCGTTATGTGCTTGTAAGCAATATCTATGTACTTTTGGCTTGAAATTTATGAAAATAAAAACATTTAATGTCTATTTGCTGTTGATTCGATGCTAAATTTATAAGCTATCTTGTCTTTATTTTAATGCAAAAAAAWTTTTTTTATTAAGACAGCAAAATACCCAAGGTTCTATTTGCTGCTTGAAAATAATTATGCCTTAATTCATTCCTATTTTCGTTTGTGAATGGAGCTATTATTTATGCTTTCCGATGCAGATGGTCCATCTCCCCCTGGCTAGGAAAAAATCGCTCATGGCGATCCCGGCTGGTCAGGCAGGCTTAGGAAGACTGTCAGCGCCACGCGTCCACTTCTGCAAATTGCAACATGCAACATAGCCTATCTGGGCATAGACGTAAACATGGTTGGTGATTTATTAAAGGCAATTATTAATAATTAAATTTTGACTCTCTGCTAGAATAAAGCATTCTAAGCTCCAAGTCCTCCCACGTACATGACTTTAATTTATCTCAGAGTATTATGGAAATCCTCTAAATCCATCCATTTTGACACGCGTTGCCCTACAAGATAAAAATATTGATTTTTTTTTTGGGGGGGGGGGGGGGAACCACAAAAGCGGGGATAATAAGATTTGATCTTAGAATCACTAAATTGAGGAGGGGAACGTCGGAACGATTCTTTAATCAATTAAGCTTTCTTGCTACCATGCAAATGATGAATTAGTCATAAATAAATAAAACAGGTGTATGCMAGCTTCAAAACATTATTTAGATTTCAATATTAGTTTGTACAAGCTATTATTAGCATCATGCATGGAATATATTAGGTCTGTGTTTTGTGTTTATATTTACATATAATTTTGAGATATAAATCCGAATATGGAATCATAAAATGAAAATAACTTGTATATAAATTTGGTGAGCTACTCTTTATATTTACCGAGTGATTTTACAGTGGAACGAGTTGCGGTCTTTACACTAGAGAGTGGAGATGGTGTATCACGCCATTTGATATTTGCTAATTTGATATTGAGTCTGTACGAGTAGTGCGCAAAGTATTGATCTCCTAATAAGGCAGAATTATTGCTCCTATGTCTCCAAAACATAAGGAACTGGTTGCAATGTTCTTTTCATTTGATTGTGGATAGCAGTGTGCTGCTTGCTTGCTTGTTCCTATCCTATTGCCAATTATATATGTTCACAATACTTAGCTTGTTCTATATTAATTACTTAATTAATCTCAGACAAGTCAATTCATAACTATAAGGACTTGTTTGCACTTTGTTGAATAACCACTGAACTAAAGTGAAAATCAATTCATAACAATACCTAACATGTGAATCTGCATGATGCAATTTTATTTTCACAGTTTTCAAAATGGTATTTATGAAGTTTAGGCAAATACTGATGTGTTTATAAAGCTGTCAGTAGTTGAGCTATCTTTCTACTACCACTTTAATTTGTCTTTGGAGTTATTAGTTATAAGTATCTTGCCTGCATACTTGTTAAGTGTAAGAAGGTTGCATTTTGGGTGCATTGCCATTCACCTTATCAAAGAAGGGTTTCTGTTTCATCTGCCTTGCAAGTTGCAACAGATCAAAAGGAAAGGAGGTCTATATACTTGTAGACCGTGGGCCCCCGCGCGGCGGGCTTGGGTCTACATCGATGTGTAGTGGTTGTGTGTGTGGGCTTCAGCCACAGAACCCGCACGTGAGTGCGTAGGGGGATTGTTGTCGAGTAAGGGGATCGCCACCGTGCCTATAAAGGTTAATCACGGACGCCCGAAATGTTGGTGCCAAACCAATGGCCCCACGGTCTGATCTAGTAACTAGTTCATGGGTTCGGGGACATGGTACGAATCGAATTTTTGACCCAATCCGCCCGCATGTAGTGGCCTCTACTCGGTCTCATTGCAATTCCATTCAAACACGATTATTGGATGCACACAACTTAGCAATTTCAAGCCTTATTAGCGCACTAATCCTAAAGGTTACTAGGCGGGTTACTATTATACAAACAATGACTTCTACAATGGATAAGGCGATCACTTTGTTGTTAGTCAATATTAACAAGGAGCCTAGAAAATCGGTTTTCCGTAATTACCTGACTTTAATGTGTCAAGCAGTTAAATTCCGATCTTATTTAATCAAAATATACAAAGCGTGACACAAAACATATATACAATATACATATATACATACGCCATCCTTACCTTGTCACTGCAATCAAACAAATCGTTAGAATATAATAGAAAGTGCCTTTGATTGATCCGCTAAACAAGACAAATAAACATGTTAGTATTGACGATGATAATATTGACAATGGTGAACGATAATAATGATAATAATAAGTAATAATGAAAATGAAGATGACATTGACGAAAACAAAAAATGAAATTAAAGATGACAACAACGAATAAGTGGTTTATAGTCCTACATATTACATGAAAACAATTTAAAAGTGGATTTCTACATTTTATTAGTTTAATTGAAACTCAAAAAAATTARTAGTCAAGGTAAAAGAATGCGAAATGGAGGTTTTAGTTGAGCAACTTCAGGGTTATACCTTGATTTCGCTTCGTCAATTCGATTCAAAAGAGCGCTAGAACTCTTATTTGTATGCTTTAATAGCAAGAGAGTGTAAGTGAGAGAGTGAGAGAGTATGTGAAGCTTGGCTACATATGCTGTATTCTTGTAACATGTGTGTCAATCTCTCGTAGTGTGTGAATGTGTTCTTGTAATGTGTGAATCCATCGAAGAGTGAGGCAAAGAGGGTATTTATAGGCACGAAAACCAAAAAGCGAGCGTATATACGCTCGATGGAGCGTATATACGAGCGTATATACGCTCAATTTTATTCTGATTTCACTTCCAAAATTGGAGTATATACGATCCTAGAAGCGTATATACGCTCAAGGGAGCGTATATACGCTCGACGGAGCGTATATACACTCGACGGAGCATATATACGCTTTGTGGAGCGTATATACACTCGGTTATACGGGTATTATACCATATATTTTCTTTGATTTTCTTGGATTTTGGATGAATCTAGACACCCCTTTTGCAAGAAATACGATTCTAGGGGGTTCTAGAACATTCCGTGTATTTTTTTMGTATTTTTGAAGTATTTTTTGATTTTTATGTATTTTTTGTGTATTTTGATTTTTGTAAATATTGTAAAATTCATAGAAAATTATAGAAAAATCGGAAAAATAATCTAAAAATACTGGTGAACTCAGAAAAATGAGAAGAATGCAATGAAGATCACCAATATAAATTATTTTAAAAAATCCTAAAACTAAATAGAAAATTCTAAAAGAAATAAAAGAAAATACTTTTTTGCCTCTTATTTGACCTTTGCCTCATGATTTCGAGCATGACTTCACATATTTTGAGCTTTTTTTTTACGAGTTCAACTACGTCTTTCACAATCAAATCGATCACAAAACGTGGTATGTTTCATCATCGGTTACTCATTTGGGGAGACACATTTGGGTGTCTACAATACTACAGCCTGTTTGAAAGATAAGCATGAACAACGTGATTATATATATCATTTCATTTTTATTTTATTATATCTCATCTCTGTTTATCTATGGTCCTTTAATTATTATTTTCTCTATTTGAATCTGGTTTCCCGTTTCAGAATCTTAGACTGCACAGGCATGCAAAAGTCCTTTTATAGTTAAGATTGATGTTTAGAATGCTGTTTTCCGAAAGACTGGATATTTTTAGAGTTGCTTAGTGTCTAAACAGAAAAGATATATGTTACAGTTTGCATTGTAGCTGATTTTGCAGCCTTGTGTTCGGCCTATATTTGTTTGTTTACTTATTTGAGGGAGATGTAGCTTTTTTTTTTTTGCTATGGCTTTGTTATGTGTTTTGTATTTAAGAGTCTAATTCATGCTATTCTTTTTGCTGGTTAGGAGAGGATGCATCACCCATGCTCACAAAGAGACCTTATCAAAGTAGGCGCATAGTATCACAACAGTCCCACCTCCTCAGAGGCCATGGTTTCCAATCTGATGCTTCTAGTAGTAGTAGTGCAGGTTCTAGATCGCAGCGAAAACTGCAAAGCCAAGTACGGAGACGTGGTATGTGTCAAAATTATAGACAGTACGTATTCATGTATAGACAAAAGCTGCTTGCATTATTTATATTTTGGTTAATATTTTATAACTTCATTCGAATATTTGCCTTTTTGGATTTTGTGAGATGTGATCGAATTGAAGCTTKTTTCTGAATTTACTTGTAATTGCTTTTTGTGAGTATAATTGTTTGATAGTGTTCAAAGAACAGAACAGTTAGTGTTGGATTTAAATTAGATTTCTAAGTGCACTTCCTTGGTTATTCGACTATGAGAGAAAAAAGGGAAAATAATCATGCGAGATGTTTGATTTGCAAATCTTGTTATGAGTTGATTTTCTTGCGTTATGTAATGGTTAGTAGTATGTGTCAAAATTATAGACAATACGTATCCTTGTATATCTAGGGTTGTTTTTGTCTTTTTTGCATGACCTACCAGTTAAATGTTGGTACAGTCACATGCTGTACACGTGAGTCTTTACTCACTCTGGTTTCGTTTTTATTGACCCAAGTTTAGGTTGGTTAATAACATGTGCCTCGCACATGTTGCATATAATCCTTTACAACACTTGTGTTTCTTCTCTCCCCTCTGATTGCTTAGCTTCACTATCGTTCTCATGAGTCTTGAGTTTTTTTGGTTCAATTTGAATTTGCATTTCCGCTGTTAAACCAGTCCTGGAGTAGTAGTTAATCTCCTCTTCCAATGTTTCTTCATATCATTCCCTACCATTCACTGTGTATATTGTAAGTTCCTCCCAATGCTGTTGATTATATTTATTTGCAGCAATTTGCCAAATTTTTTTCCACTTTATATCTGAAAAATTGTATATGTTTGTGAGTTGTTGCCTTCTGCTTAGTTAATTGAATCTGTTGTTTTTGCAATAAGTATTTGCAATTAGTTCATTTGTCCTTATGTTCTTTTGTAATCTATATTTTGTTTTGTTCGTAATTTTCCCCTTCGAGCATTATCAAAATAAGCTTCATAGATTTCCTTGAAAATATCGAAGTGTTGTTGGTTTTACTATAATGAATTTTGCTCTAATTGCTGTTTGCCGAATTTGCATTCTTTTGTTTGTGGTTTGTCTTTACTTGTAGATTCTTGAAGTACACCATTAATTGCAATGTTTAGTTAGGGTTTCTTCGTTTTCCCCAATTAAGTTCATTTTGTTGTAATTTTCAATCCTTGTATCTCTTTTGTTATTGTAGTGTGCAGTTATTGGGTCTTCTAATTGGATTTGTTGCTCGGAATCCTTTCTTTTTTGCTTATGGTGATCACTCGACAATTTGCTGAGATTTTGATTTTTTGTAAGTTTTCTTCGTGCATTCAATTTCCCAATCAATACTGGTATTATTTTAATTTAGTGAGTGAGTGAAGTTTGTTAAGTATGTTCCTTGTAGCTGGAGAAATTGGCTTCGTTTTCACCCATCTCCATTTTAGTAGGTGTCATGTTTGATTTGAATGAACCCTGTGATTCGCGGGAGACCTCTCGCGAGGAAGTCTCAGTCCCATGTCAAGTCAAAGAGGCAGAACGGATTGCCAATGTTCCTGGCAAGGTGAGTGACTACTCTGCTATTTTGAACACCATTATTTGGGAAATATTTCTCTTTTTTGTTMCAYCTTGTGTTGTTTGAGCGTTGTGGTATCATCGTGATTGTGCAGAGGAAACGGATGAAGYACCGTTGCCCTGAAGAGAATATATATGCGGTGAAATCCTATTATATTTAAATCACCTTCTCAATTGATTTCTCCTTATTGTATGCRTTGATTGTATTATTTGTTAATTTGTGTTTTGCAATTGTTTTGCAATTGTAATGTAGGACAATACAATCACCATTGGTGGGGAAGTGAAATCATTAGGAAAAGTTATTAGAATGAGGAATGAAAGCCTTCATAGGGTATGTACCTTGTTGTTTGCAGTAAAATATTTTAATTTTAGTATTGTTACTTATTTTGTTTGGTTCTTACTTGCTCCCTTTCGTCCCAGCAACCCAATGTAATTTGCAGGGTAGAATATTATGGTAGGATATGTTCTTCCTTTGATGATCTTAGGAGACGTTGGGTAAAAGAGATGGGCTTTGGTGGTTTGTTGCATTTGGTTGAAGTTCGGTTGCCGCGTACTTTGTGTTATTGGCTTATGACCTGAATAGACCCAATTAATGAGATGTTGAATGTGGCGGACAAGCAGTATAGGATGTCATCGAACCAGGTTAAGTGGATTCTTGGTTTGCCAAAAGGGCCGAAGTTAGTACCTATTGAGTTTTCATGTTCTGAGGGTTTGAATAAGGTACGTAAGTTCGAAGAAAAGTATGGTCAAGTGTGGTGTAGTGTGAACGGGAGGACAGGGAAAGTAGTCAAACGCAAGGGTTTTTCTATTTCGAAAATAGTTGTTGAGAAGGTTATGTCTAAGTTTAAATTGGAGGAGGTAGATGAGTTTAAGACACTCTTCCTTTTGGTCGCCTTAGACCTTGTGATGTGTCCCACTCAATGCAGTCGAATATCAAGGGAACTTTTACCAACTCTCACCTGTGCATCTGATTCTAAAAAATATAATTGGTGTAGATTTTTTTTTGGAGAAGCTAATGAACAGTGTACGGAGGTTTGGTAGGAGCTTTTACAATTCGGGCTATGCGAATGGCTGTGGTGGATGCACTATACTCGTTGCGGTATGCTCTCTATCCCTAAAATATTTTTTATTTTTATTTTTACTTTAAGGTTTCCAACTTATTTGTGTTAAGTCAATGTAGGTACTTTATCTTGATCGTTTGAACCACAATGCTGTTGATTGGGGTAAGAGGCCTAGAGTTAAGGTATGGATTGCTGAACATATAAGTAAGGCTTGTGAAGCTGATAGGTTGAACGATGGTGGGGATTTTGGCAAAATCGGGGTATGATTCCTGTAAACTGTTATACGAATTCGTATAATATCAATTTGTGGCTATGTTTAATGTGTTGATTCTATATTATTTCTTCTAGGTGCTGGATGTTGCCTATGGAGAGCGTCATCCTGGGGATGCTAGAGATTCGGACTTACCATCGGACGATGATAGTGTTTGTTAATTGGAAAAGGTTGAATTCCACTGCAATGTACTAGATTTGCTTTAGTCAGAACGTTGGTTTTATTCAGCCTAATTTTAGTTTAAGCACTCGGTAGTTATATTATTTTGTTCTTGCTCTATGGATAGTGATTGATGTGAAATCAAAAATTTAAAAGACTAAGTCTTAACAGTTATAACCAATTTGGCTTACGTTATAGTGTTATACTCGGTAGTTGTTATTAGTAATTTAAAAATATAAATCAACTATATTATTAAATATATTGTACTTTAAAAAATTTTAAATCACATGGAAAAATTTAAGAAATTTGTAAACTTAGTATTATGAATAACCATAATTCCATACTAAAACAAAAAAAGGATTTTCTATAAAATACCCTTGAGGTTTTACGTTTTCTACAATATACCCCTGCAAAAAATTTCGTCTACAATATATCCCTGAGCTTTGATACCCTTCTACAATATAACCTTAATGGTTAAATTTAACCAAACATACTGGTTAAGTATAATTAACTAAAAATAGAAAAAAATAAAAAAGCAACAACCACTCCTCCCACCACCAACCCCTACTCGACCACTCTTACCACGCCAATTAAAGATTAAGCTAAATCAAAGATTTAATAAACATTTGGTTATCACGTAGAAGGGTACTAAACCTCAGGGGTATATTGTWGATGATTTTTTTTGCAGGGGTATATTGTAGAAAACGCGAAATCTCAGGGGTATTTTATAGAAAATCCTAACAAAAAAATATAACAATAGCAGATACAAAGCTTCGATCTCGTGACTATCAACCCCACCAAGCAAATTCATGTGCGCACTTAACCACTGTGACATCTAACATTTACTCCATATACGATGCAAACAATATTCCTTTATCCTAGAATTTTAACTCAACAAATTTTTATAAAATGTGGTGTTGCACGTGCTGCTACTAATAAAATCTAATAAGTTATTAAATTCGAGTCATGGATATATATGATAACAATTGGGAAAAAGAAATTAAAATCAAAAGTTTAATTTGCACCATGTAACTTAACATGTGAATTTAACCCCCTCCCTTTAAACCAAAGTTAAAACCCCAACCATCCCATTTAAGATAGTAACCTATGCAAATTGCAAACTTAGTCATATAAATCCCATTAAACGGAGCGTTTCCCCCCTTCTCCTTATCTTCCCAATTAAACCCTAGATTCCATTCGTCCCTATTTCTTTGTCTCAGGTCTTCAATTGAACTGAGATCTTGTCGACGCAACCCTAATTTCATAGTCGTCCTTCCAATTTTCATTGTTTCTTCTCTTTCCTTCCTCAAACAACAACCCTAGATCTGATCAACTAATGTGAGTCCCTGAATATTTCTCTCTTTTGTTGAACAACAATGGTTGATCTGAGGCCCTTACGTTGTGCTTATCATAATTCGAAGGATGAAGCGAAGAAAAAGATGCTTAATTTGTTCATTGATTTGTTTGAAGTTGGGGTTGCTGATGCGTTGATGAGATTTTGCTTTTCTGGTTCCGTACATGAGCACCTATCGAATGATAGTGCTACTGCACTTAGGACCGTGATCAACAATGAACTCAATGGTGGTTTATGTCCGAGAAAGAAAAAGAAAAGTGGGCCAGGGATGACATCGATGGTAGTAGCTGCGCCGACTCAAGGGAAGCACAAAATTGAGGGGAAACGTGTTGTTGTGTATTCCTTGCCTGCTATTAAGCATTCGGATGTTAAAGGTTTGAAAAAGGGTGTTGCCAAAGCGAGAGTTCGTGTTGCTTCGAAAGGGAAGAAGGTGATGGAGGAGATGACCAGAGCAAAAAAACAGCCTCTTAAAAATGCTAGGTTGGTGAGATTCAACAAAGGGGTTCCTTGGCAGAGGCGGCTTGAGTTTATCGACCCCTTGAAGTTGGTTAAAAAAGGAAAAGGTAGAATGGTTGCCAGAAGAAGAAACTGATTCTTCTTTAGAAGTTTTGGATGGGGAGGAAGCGGTGTCTGATGAGGGTTGTCCTGTTCTCTTAGTCGATGCGACGGATGATGGGGTTTCTTCTCCCTTTGTTGATCTTGATCCATTGGACACTTTGGAAGAGTTTGCACCCAATGCCCAGTTTGATTTCTGAACTCTAACTTTTAATTTTATTTTTGTCTGATTATAAAGCCCCAGTGATTTGTTAATTGAGTATTACTGTTCATTCTTGCTTTACTTGACGAAATAGTATTGATGTTGCTACTTTGATTAAGTTTACTGATGGTTGGGGTTGTGGATTTATGTTGCTTTGATGTTTCATTTACTTGATGACAGAGTACTGATTATGCTTATTGATTAACTTGATTCATGGTTGGACGATTATGAATGTGTTGGTTGATTTGGTCGTTCTATGTTGGACTATGATTTCTCATATTGTTGGATTACACTGCATTATGCATTGGACTATGCTGGATTGTGGTTGTGTTGGTTGACTAGGTTGGACTATGTTGGACTATGATGCAATTGCAAATGGGATGCCCATGAATAGTGATGAATTCATGTTGTGTGTCCCTYTGTGTCTAAAACTGCCTGTTTGAGTGTTTGTTGAATCGTATTTTGAGAGGTTGGTTTGAATGGTGCTCTGTTTGTTTCCTTCGATCCTATTTGAGTCCCTATTACTAGCATATCCAAATGATGAAGGGACTCAACTCATTGTCGATGTCACATTATGTTGATGCCCCTCCAAACTCCCAAACATGCTCCGGTGATTACTTGTACATCGTGTCATAATTGGTTGAAGTTATAGGAAGGCGACACATGATGTTACATTTGTGTGAGATCAACCCCATCTGATGGTTTATTTTCTGAACAAAAAAAATCCACTAATTATCATTTCATTTCATCTTTGGAATACACAAAATTAAAATCACTAAAAGCATCGACAAATAGTATATGTTAATTTTTATTTCTTTTCATCAACCCCCTCTGTAGTGTTTCTTATTTTACTTTAAGTTTAAATATTGCCATGTGGGATTGGGAACTGACTCTCGCTTTTTAGACTTGTAGATTGTGCTAACATGCCCCCCTCCGCTTGATCAATGGAGCTCAAGCCTTTGTCGTCCTTTTTGCAACGACGGAGTTGATGAAGATGATGCAGTATTCTAATGGTTTTTCTTTTGGGGTGTAAATTGTCATTATGTAAATAAGTGTTTGATAATTGGTTATTTTGGGGTTTAAGGTAGGATGGGCTAAGGTTAGGAAATTGGTTAAGTTTTATAATTGATCCCCTCTAGGGATTTGAGTTGCTTTTGAAATGTGTTTGTTGGAGGGAAATTCCGTTATTTTTTTGGCTAAGAAATTCCCCATCAAATTTATGTTGGAAGTCATATGGAAACATTATTAATATGATTATTTCCTTGTCTTGTTATTATTTTTATGAAAACCATAGATAGATCTTGTGGTCAACCCCATTGGGCCTTTCATCTATCCATTTGTGGCTTTTGTTGAATTTTACTCTATATTTGCTAAATAAACTATTCAGTACTACACATCAGTACATCACATTCCAACAGACTTAAACATCAACACCATATTTCATTAAATTAAACAGGTACATGATAGACATTAGATTATGAACATGTAGGTCCCAAAAGCATGTCCATGTCTATGTGAAGCTAACCCCCACAAGACAGACCAAAGTTTCTAATACAAACCAAAATAAAATACAACCCAAATTATATTGTAGCTTTAGTCTTATTGCCAACCAAATCGCAAAAGGGTTAGTTTAAGACAAAAGCAGTTTCATCGTTAGCACATAGTCAAACCCTAAAGTTAATAATCCTACAAGTAGTCCTACTGATGTTGATGTTCCCGCAACAATTCTTAAGTAAACTGAAGATCACTTAAGCGGATTCAGACCCACTTTCTTCATCACTGTCAGTGAATGGGTACTCGTCTCTGCGGACACAATATATGTTGCCACCATTCTTCAGCTTTGCCTTCATCGACGGTCTTGTTCCCATACTTCAGCTTGTATTCCTCAAAAACCAAGTAGTAGGTGTTTGTGAGCGTAGCAATGAATCGAGTTCATGCCCGGTAAATCTCATGCAATCTCTGGCCCGAGGACAGGTCCCCTCCATGGTTGCGGGCTTTCGTCCTTCAGTTGGTGGATAGTGAGCTGCTTAAACCGTGGTATTGTGTTGAAGTTCGGTCCTGGGTGCTCGCATTGTGTTAGTAAATGTGATGTAAAACTGAATAACGTAACACTGATGCACAAACTAAATAAACTGATTAATACCATATAGTTGTACTATCATATCTTAAAATTCTTAAAAGCAGTTTAAAATTCAAATATTAAAATTAGTTTTTTTTACCTTATGTTTCAATATTATTATAAAAATAAAACGATATTGTAAATGTGAAAGATTTACCTTATATTTACCTATAATAATTTTCATATTTATTTGTTGGTTTCATTCAATATTTATCAACAAAAAGCTAAAAGTAAAACAACCAAACTTAAAAAAACAACATTTCAGTATTCATACTTTATTTATTATAAACCAAAACTAAAAAACAGTAACATATACCCATTCAATTGTCTTAATTATATAAAATATTATCATAAAACAACAATAAATTAAAAAAACACAGTAACATGGTTACCTATTCAGATCTTTTATTATTTTAAATGTTAACCTAAAACAAGTAAACTTAAAAAACAGTAACATATATATTCATTCATTTATTTATTTTAAATATTAACATAAACAACACCAAAACTAAAAAAAACAGTAGCATATACATATTCATTCATTTATTTATTTAATAATAACATAAAACAACACCAACCTAAAAAAACAGTGGTAGCATATACCTATTCATTCATTTAATTATTTTAAACATTAAAACAACACCAAAACTAAATAAAAGCAGCATATACGAATATCAAATAACCCATCATTAATAATTTGGAAACCCTAACAAAGAAACATGATACAAATAACCTAACATCAATGCATGAATATTATGGTTTACCTTTCCGAATACGTAAAACACTCCCATCTTGGATTCCAGCGGTTAGTGTGTCACATCGTGTCCGGTCCTAGCGTTTTGACGCTGGAGCGTGCGGCGCGCTTCGGCCTTTGGAGGCGAAGCGTAAGCCTTCTTGCGGAAATGGGGCTCACGAACACACAACAACGTGAGCGATTCTCTTTTGAAAGGGGCGTCCGGCGCTTGGACGGCCGACTACGTCAAAGCGGCGCCAAGCGGGATCCGGACTCGGGAATCTGTATTTGAGTTTGAGATTTTGGGATTGGAATGCTAAAAATGTAAATAGCACATATCTATAAAGGCATTAAGGCTTAAACATTAGCATGGGTAGGAGGAAATGCTTGTGTGAAATATTCTTCTCATATATCACCTTCCCCTAAAGAGTTAAATTAAATGAAAACATTGGCCCTAGGAGACACCAAAGACTATAGACCGTACTTCAACAAAAGACTTAATTCTAAGGCACTTGTAGGGGCGACGCGCAGGAAGCGCCCACAAGGCGAGACTCTAACTTAGAAAATAACATGGAAAAGGGTAGATCCTAAATCCTCCCCCACTTAAGTTGTCGACGACCTCGTCGACTTACAAACATTTTAATAAGAAAAGGAAAAATCTCCTATCTTAAAATTTATTCTCTCTGGGCGCCATTAAGAGGTAAAGCTGCTTCTGTTCTGGAGTCTATTTCTTTTGAGGCTTTGCACCTTGTGAGGGTGCTTCAGTCTCTGCTTTTGTTGTGGGCGAGCTCTGCTGCTTTTCTTCATGATTTTGAGTTTCATGGGTCTTCTTTTGGCTAGGCTCACCATCTGCATTGTTGAGAGCTGACGCCTTGGCAGTAGTTCTTTGTGAGGACCTTACTACCGGGACTTTGGTGCCGTCTCCACGATCCAGTAGTCCATTAACTGGTCATCACCCATTTCTGCTGCTTCTGAAGAAGTCCATTCTAGGACCAAGTCAAAATCATCTATGTCGCGTGACATAGTTCTAATTCCCCTGCATCGTTCACGGTTGGGGCACTTGTTTGGCGATGCTTTTATCTGCTTCTCTGAGTTGACAGCCTTCATTTTTAACTTTCTTGGTGATGGTCAAACCAAGTCGTTTGGCTTCTTTGTGTCCATGAAGTTGTGCGTCGCACTTGTTGTCCAAGAGGGCGCGCACCTCGTCCAGCCAAGTGAATGTCAGCATACATTAAACCTGGTGGTGTCTGCTTCGCGTTTTCTTTTTTCTTTGCCCATTGCGCACATCATTACATAGCTCCACATCGAGCGGGCTCCTCGTCTTGGTTGGTTTCTTCTTCTTCTTCAACTCGTCCTCCTTGCGACTCCTCTTCTAGAGTCATGCGAGCACGTTGTTGAAGTTTGTCAATCTCGCCTTGTGTTGCATTCCCACCATTTATGCGGGCCTCTGCAAACTAGGCAGCTCAATTTGCTTCTATCAAGATGATCTTTTGGGGTCATGATGAACCTGATTTGCTTTGTGATGGTTAGAATGACTCTATTTGTTGAAGTCGCCTCCCCCACTTTTGCTTCGGTTTGAACCTGTTGAGTTTGATGACACACGCGAGCCTCTCACAGCGCTCCTTGGAGAGCCTGGAGTGGGGCTTGAGGGGCGTGTTGTAGAGTCCTTCTTTTATGAGTTTTTCTCCTTTCCAAAGGAGTAATCAACGAGTCTCTCCGCTGCGCTTACAGCTGCTGAGAGAGTAGTGAGCTTCTGCTGCATCAATTCTCTTTGGGCCCATTCTTTCAACCCGTAGATGAATTTAAAGAGACGATCTTATTCGCTCATGTCTTGGATGTCGAGCATACATGCGGAGAACTCACGCACGTAGTCTCGAATGGAGCCCGATTGCTTAATTTCCTGCAACTTTCTTCGGACAATGAATTCAGTGTTTTCTGGGAGGAACTGGTTCGTGAATTCCTTCTTGAACTCGTCCCATGTATCAATTTTCAACTTCCCGGCCTCAATCTCGGCGTGCTTGGTGCGCCACCAGAGCTTGGCATCATCAGCAAGATGCATGACCACTGTGTCTGTTCCCACCTTCAAGTTCGTTCAGCTGACTACCTGTGAAGAACTGTCATGTCGAAACAAGAAGTTTTGTACTTCTTGCACGTCAGCGGGCGCCGCTGTATGGTCCGTGGGCTTGGCGCATTTGATGCTGTGGCGCACCAAGCCTTGGAAGGCTTTCCGTACAGGCGCGCTTATTTCATCACATTTTATCCAACGCTTCATCGGTATCGGTGCCAGACGCAAGGTATCATGTGCTCCTCGCCGAGCTTCTTTCTCCGATTTCAGTACGTTGACCTCATATCCAAGGCTTCTATCATCTTGGCTTGCTCACGCCATAACGAATCGTGTTCGACCAGGACCCCCGATTCTTGCCCGAACTTTGTTCTACCCCCACGACTTATTCTTTCTCTTTCCGAGCCACGTCCTTTTCGCGATCATTATTCCTTTTTTGCTCCGCTGCTATCTATCAACCTGGTCATACAAGGTCCGCCTAGCTGTTTGCACCCTGGAACCGTCGCGCGGCGCTTGGCCTTTGGAGGCGAAAGCGTAAGCCTTCCTTCGCGAAATAGGGCCTATCAGGAGCACCCACCCACGCAACGTGAGCGATTCTCTTTAGAAACGTGGGCCACGCCCTTTGAGGCCGAGCTACGTCAAAGCCGGGCCACGGGATCCGGATCAGCGAATCTCGTATTTGAGTTGGGATTTTGGATTGGAATGCTGAAAATGTAAATGCAAGCACAATAATCTATAAAGCATTAAGGCATTAACACATTAGCATGGGTAGGAGGAATGCTTGTGTGAAATATTCTTCTCATATATATCACCTTCCCTAAAGAGGTTAAATTAAATGAATACATTTGCCCTAGGAGACACCCAAAGAGGACTTAGACCGTACTTCAACAAAACTTAATTCTAAGGCACTTGACGGGAACGCGCAGGAAGCGCCCAGCGAGACTCATAACTTAGAAAAATACATGGCGGAAAGGGTAGGATCTAACACATGACAGTGATGACTTGTCCACTAGCTTCTTCACGACGATTTGCTCCGGTGTAGTGTCGAGTAATGGGCATACTCTCGGTAATTAGTCCGATTCGAGTTGTAGGGTTCCAAGTAGAACATTGTGGCTTTTGTCTCCGTGCCCTTCCACTTCTTCACGACATCTTGCAGCGTGTTTGGGGTCGATAAATTCCTCAGATTTTTCAGCACAGTTTCTCCTTTCTCAGCAGAACAGTTTGGAATTGCCTCAACAACATACTTGGAATTGGTTTTGCACAAACCTTTCCTCTTGTCAACACCCAGCAGTGGAACGACAACCTTTGGCCTTTCCTTTGTCCTGCAGCACACAGGGTGAGAGTGGGACGACGATCTGAACATGACTTTCATGTTTGTCTTACCACAAACCGAAAGGGGGGTGTGACGAGCAGTGGTGGGTGGAGTGGTAGCTTGTTGTGGACTCAAGCCTCAATTGGTGTGTTGTATGAGAAGTGTATGTGTACCTCCTATCAAACTCAGCAACTTCATTTGATCCTTACAAAGGTGTGTCCAACGCGTTGCAAAACAGGGTGAAAGAATGACTATTGTCACTCTTTCTCTGCGTTCATTTTGGACTAAATGAGATCTCCTGAACTTGGCAAACAGTGGCAGTGTTAGGAGAAGGGATCATTAACTGGGGTTAGAGATCTCTTGGCCTTAGTGTAGGTGGACTTCTGGAGCTGCATGAATCAAACTCAATATCTGAAGGACTAAATCAAGTTTTTGGGGATCTTTTGTGAATTTTTCTGGGATTCTTCACGTAGATGAGAACCCATTTTGAAGTATTGTTATAATAAGCAGAAAAGAAGGAGGGTGTGGTGAAGTATGTTTGGGTTAGGTACATGTTTTATAGAAGATGTTATGGTATGGAGGAGGTTGTGGTGATTAGACTTTGTTAGGTGAAGCTAGCACTCTAGTTTTTCTTGGTAATGTTGTATTGCATGCCTTGTTGTTCGTGCAAGTCGTTGAACAAGTCTGTGGTAATATATCATTTTTTTCATGGAATTGCTTTCCTCACAGTGATGAGCTTGAATCATTGGTTGAACTGACAAAAAAATTGTCCTCTGTATTATCTGAGTTGTTATTATATGTGTATCCACTTAAGTAATTGTAATAGTATTCAAGCAGCGTTATAATTGCAATTATATTATGTATACTATCAACAATAATGAAGTTAAAATTTGTTAATTCTTAGTAGAGTCCTAAAATTATATGCACTTGTTAAAAGTCGTCCACCCAAAATGTTAAGTAAAATTTTGCTAATCAACTCATTAATTAATGAAGCCCAATTAAATAAGTAAAGATGTTGAATCAATTTATTCTCTTTTATTGTAGGTTATTTTAAAATATTTTACTCTTAATCCCTTCATCGATTAATTTTATATTAACACTCGTATTTAATACATTGTCGTCGAATAATAGAATAAACTATTACATCTTATCTCAATATCAAGTGTTTAATTTAGTGTCTTAATCTAGTGTGTCATTATTTTTTATAAAATTTAATATTAATTTTGCGTGTACTAATTACATATATCGTAGCTTATTTAACTATGATGTAATTTTTATTGAGTTATTTTAATCTTTTTGGTAATCGCAAGTCAGACTATGATCAATAGTTGATAGTTGAGAGGCTTGCAAGTCAGTGCTATGTATTTATTTATACTTAGAGCTAAACAACATCATTTATTTAATTAAACTTAGCACTATGATGTATTTTTGTGAAACAATTAAATGGCTTGAATGTAGTCCATTTGTGCAAAAAGACAGTACACAATTCTCCTCCAAACGTCAATTTAAACTCTTGTGTCGTCCATCCACTTCACCATATTGCAAACCAAAATCTTTACAATGCATTGTAAAAAGTTCTGCAACTTGCAACTACACTCAACCACATTACCAACTCACACTTCTGTTTGCTTTGTCCCATCACACATTTTTCTTCCTTTTTTTATTGCAAAATTGCTTTTCTTCCATTTCTTTGATGATTCCTTGTTATGCAAGACCTAATGGTACGATATCACTAACAGCTGATACCAAAACATCTCTGCATTTTTATTTCTTGGCACCGTGCAACATTGCATTATTTTATAAGCTCCTTTTCAACTTGTTGTGCAACTTGTGTTTGCTTGGAAGGGCTTTTTCTTGAAAATTGCAATCAGTTTGAATCCGGAAATACTGATGTATTTCTTGTTGTTAAATACATTCAGTGTTTTTAAATCATTGTTACTATATAAATCGTTTTTGAATACTGAATTTGTATAATAATCATTATATTGGACAGAGCAACATAACTACTTAATTGTAAATACATCTTTTTATATATTAGTTATCAATCAACTAACTGCTTATTAATCATATCATAATTTTATATACGTAGTTATTTGTTTAATATATTAATTTACTAATATTGGAAAATAGTATTAATACAATTTAACGGAAGAATTGCATCTCAAGACATTAACTAATTTATGTTTTCAACTTTGGGTTTGGGGTTGGGGTTCTACTTTGTTGTGGGTTAATTTATTGGGTTTGGTGTTTGTGGGGTTTGGAGTTTGGGGTTTGGGTTTGGGGTTCAACTTTGTGGTTTGGGGTTCAATTTATTATTGGTTTGTAGTTTGGATACTGTTTGGGATTAGTGGCGCTGGCCGGAAAATGTGTACGCTGATGTTAACTTATTATATTTTGATATTCCGACTTCAATCTAAATTTAAAATAATTATAGTCGAATTTGACTAACTAAACTTAATTGCATTGTTTATAAGCTTTGTTGGATCTGTTGTGTTGATTGATTGTTGTTGTCTATCGTACCAGCAACCTTCAAAAATAGACTCTCACTTGAGTCTCTATATTCCTCTTGAACTGACCATGACTCTTAGTCGTCTAATTTACTACGCGATACTATTATTTACGTGATTTATAATGACTTAGTTTAATTTTAATATTAGTCCTTGTTATGTGAGTATAATGAGTACCATCGATCCTAGTCATCTAATAAATAGATAGATATTACAATATGCAATAATATGCTGTATTGTCAGACGTTGATGCTTTCAATACTATACCGATCGCATATTAAATCCCGCATGTCTCACCACTATGAATCCTTCCATATGATCTATCTCTTGCGTTTTTAAAACGTTGTCAAATAAGTTCATTATGAGATTATATAAAGTGTAGTGAAATGAATGAGTAAGATATTCAATACTTAGTTTCGAGTTTGAGTGTTCAGGTGTTATTCGGAATGCTATCTCGAATGGGTTCGGGTTTAAAATCATAAAATAGTTAGGTTGGTCATATCACATGATGACCATTAATAAGCAAAATTGGCTATACTATTACGTCTAATTTTGCACTTTCATCTCGTGCGTATCTATGACGACGCATTTATGACGTGTCCATATCTATGTGTATAGCAACATTCTCTGTAAGATTTGAGGACTAGTGTTTAACAAGACCTTTATATTATATTAGTTATGTATACGAGTTGTTTTCTTTGTTGAGCCAGCCGTGTGCTTCAATAGAAATTGGTTACTAACTTTCGAAATCTTGCAAGACAAATGGCCCTATTACACCAATTGATTCTCGTGTCTTATGTGTCGATATAGGTTAGATAGGCTTAAGTGAGTAATTAGATGTTCAGTTTTAAAAACTAGCAATGTTTGTTGTTGTAGCGTATTTATGCGCGACAACCATTAAACGACCAATAATGCCTATTTAATCCAATTCTGCTTTCTTCGCGTTTAACGGTTCCATATATGGTCTTGTAAGATTAGCGTAGAGTAAATGACATGTTCAACTTTAAATTTAATGGTTTGGTTCGTAGCGTCGTTCCAAAACCACTAAAACGACCATGGCCTATTAACCCCATTTGGACTTCTTTGCGTTTAACTTGCCAAATTAGTGTCTAGATAGATGTATGAGTCGAGGTAGGTTGGAGACGATAGTATCAAGAGTTTGCTAAATACTGAGAGACTGTTATATTTGCTTGCATGTGTCTATTCGTGTGGTCACTTTTTTCCACTTAGGACGCAATGTGTGCAACGGATTCTCGAGATAAATCCTTTACCAAAAATTTACATCGCATCAGGCCATCTGTCATAGACTTCAATTTGGTCCTTGTATCTAAGGTAGTTGTCACACTTTAAAATCGTGTCACCCTTAGGGTCTAAGAATGTTAAGTGATGAACATTAGATTGTAGAGCCATGTTCAGGTTTAAAAACTGTGTAATGCGTTTGGTTCGTAAGAGTTAGCGCTCAAACCAATGGATACATAAGCAGTTTAAAAACGACGGTCAATAAAGCGCAACAGTCTGTGGAATCAACGGTTTTACTGTTCGCTTGTGCCGGCTTGTTAATACTTTGAGAATCTTCGTGTCCATTAGGTCTAGAGATTAAGTGAGTAAATGGTACTCTTGATCCACATGAGACTCTTCAAGCTTCAATCGAACTACTCTCATGTTTTATCTGTTTTGCTGTGTATAGATTGTTCCGCGAGGAGATGATATCTCTCTCGCAATGTCCTAACAATCTCCTGGCATAATTTAGACTGATGCTATGATCTAATTATTTGTCTGAAACTCTATTGGTTATAGTCTATATGTAGACTTATATTTACGATACGTATGATAACAATTACCGTGGACATGTTTAAGCTTAAAACTTGTAATGTTGCTAGCTAGTCGATATGAGGAATTAGGCGCTCTCTGAAAATCAATAAGAACAACATGCATGCCTATTAACACATTGACTTTCTTTTTTTAGTGTTTCAAATATAGGTCTAAGAGCTTATAGTGAGTAAAATGAGACTATTCAATTTATGACATTAATACTACCTCGGCAGGACTCAGCTATGTAGTTTTCGTTTAAGTCAGATTAGCATTCGGACTAGCTTACCCTTACTATATAGAAGCGGCCCCAATGTGCCACCGTAACTATTATACTGCTCAAATTTCGAGCATTTTATACTCTTGTATAAGCTGTTTGACGTCAAATGAAAACCAACGAGAAGAAGAACAATAAGCTAGCTTAACGTTTTCCAAATATAGGTCTAGAGATTTTTAAGTGTGGTTAAAGTGGGATTCGTAATGGTTTCTCTAGCGAAGTTCTTTCTCAATAATTCTCGTATTCACGCAAATCGTTTTGTGTGTCTGTGGATTTCGTTGCGCTTATCACACTTAAACCTTACGACCAATAGTATGTCCGCTATTCTACCGCTCTATTGATTCCTTTCTCGCGTTCTTAAGTGTCCTCCATCTAGGTCTATGAATTACGTGAGACAATGGACATGTTCAGCTTTATAGTCCATCTTCTGTTTCAATGGTAGGTCGTTATAGTATATTGTCGGTAACTATTGTTATGCTCTATCTTTTCAACGTACTTAGAACAGACAAATGACGACTTCTTAATTTTTGTTTAGTATGTGATTTCTTCCTCGGTGTAATGCTCTAATTACAAAATCTTATCTGGATGCCCTTACAAATTATTAACATACTAAGAAGCTAAGTGAGTAGATAAATTTAGAAAATTGTTTATATACTTTTTTAAATGGTTAAAATCGATTGTAGTTAATTACATCAAG
>SNQN01000061.1:0-57056 GCA_008642245.1 Bassia scoparia | reverse complement strand
AAGGCACTTGTAGGGGCGACGCGCAGGAAGCGCCCACAAGGCGAGACTCTAACTTAGAAAAATACATGGAAAAGGGTAGGATCCTAACACATCGACAGTGATGACTTGTCCACTAGCTCTCTTCACGACGATTTGCTCCGGTGTAGTGTCGAGGTAATGGGCATACTCTCGGTAGATTAGTCCGATMCGAGTTGTGGGTTCCAAGTAGAACTTGTGGCCTTTGTCTCCGTGCCCTTCACTCTTCACGACCACTCTTGCAAGCGATGTTTGGTCGTAAATCTCCTCAGATTTTTCACGCACAGTTCTCTCTTTCTCAGCAGGAAAAGTTGTGGATTGCCTACAACCATACTTGGAATTGGTTTGCACCAAACCCTTTCCTTTGTCAACACCAGCAGGGGAACGACCAACCTTGGCCTTTCCTTTGTCCCTAGCAGCAACAGGTGAGGTGGGACGACGGACTGAACATGGAACTTTCATGTTGCTCTTACCACAACCGAAAGGGGGGGTGTGACGAGCAGTGGTGGGTGGAGTGGTAGCTTGTTGTGGACTTCCAAGCCTCAATGGTGTGTTTGTTGGAGTGTAGTTGTACCTCCTATCAAACTCAGCAAACTTCTTGTTGATCCTTACAAAGGTGTCGTCCAACGCGTTGCAAACACGGGTGAAAGAATGACTATTGTCACWCTTTCTCTTGCGTTCATTTGGACTAAATGAGAATCTCCTGAACTTGGAAACAGTGGCAGTGTTAGGAGAGGGATCATTAACTGGGGTTAGAGATCTCTTGGCCCTTAGTGTAGGTGGGCTTGCTGAGCTGCATGAATCAAACTCATATCTTGAAGGACCTAAATCAAGTTTTTTGGGGATCTTTTGTGAATTTTTTGGGGGGATTTCTTCAACGTAAGATGAAGAACCCATTTTGAAGTATTGTATGAATTAGCTAGGAAAAGAAGGAGGGTGTGGTGAAGTATGTTTGGGTTAGGTACATGTTTTATAGAAGATGTTAGGGTATGGAGGAGGTTGTGGTGATTAGACTTGTTAGGTGAAGCTAGCACTCTAGGTTTTTCTTGGGTAACTGTTGTATTGCATGCCTTGTTGTCTCGTGCAAGTGTGCAACAGGTTGTGGTACTATATCATTTTTCATGGAATTGTGCTTTCCTCAACATGTGATGAGCTTGAAGTCTTGGTTGAACTTGACAAAAAAAAGTTGTCCTTGTATACTATTGAGTTGTTATTATATGTGTATGCCAACTTAAGTAATTGTAATAGTATTCAAGCCGTTAATAATTGCAATTATATTATGTATACTATCAACACATAATGAAGTTAAAATCTTGTTAATTCTAGTAGAGTCCTAAAAATTATTGCACTTGTTAAAAGTCGTCCAGCCCCAAAATGTTAAGTAAAAATTTTGCTAATGAACTCATATAATTATATGAGCCCCAATTAAATAAGTAAAGATGTTGAATTCAATTTATTCTCTTTTATTGTAGGTTATTTTAAAATATTTTTACTCTAAATCCCTTCATCGTATAATTTTATATTTAACACTCGTATTTATACATTGTCGTCGGAATAATAGAATAAACTATTACCATCTTATCTCAATATCAAGTGTTTAATTTAGTGTCATATCTCAGTGTCTCATTGATTTTTTTATAAACGTTTAAATTTTATGTTTGGCTGTGTAAATTACAATTATGTAGCTTATTTAACTATGATGTAATTTRTTATTGAGTTATTTTAATCTTTTGGTAATGCAAGTCAGACTAATGATCAAAATAGTTGATAGTTGAAGGCTTGCAAGTCAGGCTATGTATTTATTTATACTTAGAGCTAAAACAACATCATTTATTTAATTAAACTTAGCACTAATGATGTATGTTTTGTGAAACAATTAAATGGCCTTGAATGTTAGTCATTTGTGCAAAAAAGACAGTACACAATTCTCCCTCCAAACGTCCATTTAATCTGTTGTGTACGTCCATCCATTCACCATTATTGCAACAAAATCTTTGACAATCAATTGTAAAAAGTTGCAACTTGCAAGCTACACTCAACCAATTACCAACTTCACACTTCTGTTTGCTTTGTCCCATCCACACTTTTTTCTTCCCTTTTTTGATGTTGCAAATTTGCTTTTCTTCCATTTCTTTGATGTATTCCTTGTTAATGCAATGACCTAATGGCTACATGATATCACCTAACAGCTGTACCAAAACATCTCTGCATTTTTATTTCTTGGGCACCGTGCAACTTTGCTTTATTTTATAAGCTCCCTTTTCAACTTGTGCTGCAACTTGTGTTTGCTTTGGAAGGGCTTTTTCTTGAAGAATTGCAATAGTTTGAATCCGGAAATACTGATGTATTTCTTGTTGTTAAATACATTCAGTAGTTTTTAAATACATTGGTTACTATATAAATCGTTTTTGTAATAACTGAATTTGTATAATAATCATTATATTGGACASAGCAACATAACTACTTAATTAGTTAAACTACATCGTTTTTATAGTATTAGTTAATCAATCAACTTAACTGCTTTATTATATAATATCATAATTTTTAATATACGTAGTTATTTCGTTTAATTATTAATTTACTACATATTGGGAAAATATAGTATTAATACAATTTAACGGAAGAATTGCATCTCAAGACATTAAACTAATTTATGTTTTCAACTTTGGGGTTTGGGGTTTGGGGTTCTACTTTGTGGTATGGGGTTCAATTTATTGGGGTTTGGGGTTTGTGGTTTGGGGTTTGGAGTTTGGGGTTTGGGGTTTGGGGTTCAACTTTGTGGTTTGGGGTTCAATTTATTATGGTTTGGGGTATGTAGTTTGGGGATTAGGGTTTGGGGTTTGGCCTTTGGGAAAATGTGTACGCTATGTTAACTTTATTATGATTTTGTATTTCCGATTCAATCTCAAATTTAAAATAATTATAATGAATTTGACAGACTACTAATTGCATTGTTATAAGCATCTTGTTGTACTCGTTGTGTTGAATTTGTTGTGTTATTCTCAAGAGATTCAGAATTGATCACATCCTAATCTTATATTCACGATAGATGGACCTTATGTAAAATTATAAAAACTATATTTTAAAACTTATAATGATTGAATATTTATTTATCTTGTAATCAATAATTGTATTCACGATAGATAGACCTATAATGTAGGATACAACCAATCAAAACGACAATGGTCATTGATGTCTTACCGATGTAACTCGTCGGTCTCAGCAAATAAATGATGACAGATAGACCTATCTTTAAGATTCACAAGAACTCATAGATTTACCATAGTGAAATGAATGATGATCAATGGTTGTTGTATTGTTAGGTTTATGACAATATGTCATCAATGGTGGTTGTAGATCATANATTTAACACTCGTATTTATACATTGTCGTCGGAATAATAGAATAAACTATTACCATCTTATCTCAATATCAAGTGTTTAATTTAGTGTCATATCTCAGTGTCTCATTGATTTTTTTATAAACGTTTAAATTTTATGTTTGGCTGTGTAAATTACAATTATGTAGCTTATTTAACTATGATGTAATTTRTTATTGAGTTATTTTAATCTTTTGGTAATGCAAGTCAGACTAATGATCAAAATAGTTGATAGTTGAAGGCTTGCAAGTCAGGCTATGTATTTATTTATACTTAGAGCTAAAACAACATCATTTATTTAATTAAACTTAGCACTAATGATGTATGTTTTGTGAAACAATTAAATGGCCTTGAATGTTAGTCATTTGTGCAAAAAAGACAGTACACAATTCTCCCTCCAAACGTCCATTTAATCTGTTGTGTACGTCCATCCATTCACCATTATTGCAACAAAATCTTTGACAATCAATTGTAAAAAGTTGCAACTTGCAAGCTACACTCAACCAATTACCAACTTCACACTTCTGTTTGCTTTGTCCCATCCACACTTTTTTCTTCCCTTTTTTGATGTTGCAAATTTGCTTTTCTTCCATTTCTTTGATGTATTCCTTGTTAATGCAATGACCTAATGGCTACATGATATCACCTAACAGCTGTACCAAAACATCTCTGCATTTTTATTTCTTGGGCACCGTGCAACTTTGCTTTATTTTATAAGCTCCCTTTTCAACTTGTGCTGCAACTTGTGTTTGCTTTGGAAGGGCTTTTTCTTGAAGAATTGCAATAGTTTGAATCCGGAAATACTGATGTATTTCTTGTTGTTAAATACATTCAGTAGTTTTTAAATACATTGGTTACTATATAAATCGTTTTTGTAATAACTGAATTTGTATAATAATCATTATATTGGACASAGCAACATAACTACTTAATTAGTTAAACTACATCGTTTTTATAGTATTAGTTAATCAATCAACTTAACTGCTTTATTATATAATATCATAATTTTTAATATACGTAGTTATTTCGTTTAATTATTAATTTACTACATATTGGGAAAATATAGTATTAATACAATTTAACGGAAGAATTGCATCTCAAGACATTAAACTAATTTATGTTTTCAACTTTGGGGTTTGGGGTTTGGGGTTCTACTTTGTGGTATGGGGTTCAATTTATTGGGGTTTGGGGTTTGTGGTTTGGGGTTTGGAGTTTGGGGTTTGGGGTTTGGGGTTCAACTTTGTGGTTTGGGGTTCAATTTATTATGGTTTGGGGTATGTAGTTTGGGGATTAGGGTTTGGGGTTTGGCCTTTGGGAAAATGTGTACGCTATGTTAACTTTATTATGATTTTGTATTTCCGATTCAATCTCAAATTTAAAATAATTATAATGAATTTGACAGACTACTAATTGCATTGTTATAAGCATCTTGTTGTACTCGTTGTGTTGAATTTGTTGTGTTATTCTCAAGAGATTCAGAATTGATCACATCCTAATCTTATATTCACGATAGATGGACCTTATGTAAAATTATAAAAACTATATTTTAAAACTTATAATGATTGAATATTTATTTATCTTGTAATCAATAATTGTATTCACGATAGATAGACCTATAATGTAGGATACAACCAATCAAAACGACAATGATCATTGATATCTTACCGATGTAACTCGTCGGTCTCACCAAATAAATGATGACAGATAGACCTGTCTTTAAGATTCACAAGAACTCATTGATTTACCATAGTGAAATGAATGATGATCAATGGTTGTTGTATTGTTAGGTTTATGACAATATGTCATCAATGGTGGTTGTAGATCATAAATGTTATGGGTTGTAATTGACATTTGTCTATCTATACAACTCATATATCATCTATGGACGATGCATTTTGTTATTCATGTTTTCCACTCTCTAGGATAGTTATCAAACACAAATTTGTTATGGAGCATCAAAGTTTTTGCACTTGGTGTGCTTCAATAGATAGATTGCTACGTGGTGGTTTACAAACGGGTAAGGTGTTCGAGCTGGTTGGAGAAAGTGCCGCTGGGAAGACTCAAATTTGCCTTCAGTCAATGGTAACTTTTCAACTAGACGCAGATGTTGGAGGTCTCGAAGGGTCCAGTGTTTACATCCACAGCCATGGTAACTTTCCGTCAAGGAGGTTGTCACAAATTGCCACCCACATGTACAACATGTTTGGAGCCCCGGTCAACCCAATGGACTACATAACAGTGAAAAAGGTCAATGAAGTGCAACAGATATGGGGAACATTGTCGCAATTGGAATACTTGTTGGAGAACTCAGTGTCGTCCACAAAACCCTATCGACTACTCATTTTTGACTTTATTGCTGCTATTTGTCGAGGTGAGTACGGTAACAACGCACTAGAAATGAGTGCTAGATCTAATTTTCTAAACTACTTTGGTTAAAAAATTAGACTATTTGCCACGAGGTACAATTTGACCGTCCTGCTAGTCAATGAGGTATCTGATGTTATTCAACCTCGAGCAGGCCAAACGATTTGTTTCTTAAGTAATGGTCGCCTAGTTGCCCCTTCCTTTGGGCCGCCATGGGCAAGACATATTGATGTTCGACTATTTATAAGCGTTGACGTCAATGAAAACCAAACGAGAAGAAGAACAATAACTGTTTATGGTCGTAGCTCTAACGAAAAGGCTTCTTTCTCGATCAACGCAAACGGTGTTCAGTGATTTCGTATCGACAACCTTTATTAGTAATGTAGATTCTAGTATTTCATGTCCATTCCTTCAATATATATGTTGCAGTTTGTTGCTTTATTGTCAACGTAAACGCAACGAACTTCTAATTTTGTTTTAAGAGTTTTCGAGTAATTGCCTCTAATTATCAAATTTACGTGTGGACTAAATACAAAGTATTAAAATTTAAATTAATATATTTATTAAAGGTAAAAATCAGTTAATTTACATCAAGAATTAGTATTTACTTGTGTGTGTATGCCATTCCATTTGGTTTTTTGTTTGACACTAATTATCAATAAAAATGGATACCTTATTTCCTTAGAGGGGAGACAAAATTAGCAAATAATTTGCTTGATTGTATGTAGCCGTTGGATAGAGTGGAAATCAAATAAATCAACGGTGTACTGGCCCTTTTCCGTGTGACACCATGTCCTCCATTTCTATTGGAGCAAATTACTAACCAATGGGATGTTGGGGTGCTTATCCGTGTGACCTTGATTCAACAAATCCTGCCCATTAATATGAATTGTGAATCATTTAAATCAACGGTCCCCATGCATGCAAAGAGGTGGGGCCCATCAAATGCAAATACAACTTCCCATCCAAAATTTGTGCGGGAATATGAATTCATAGAAATGGCACCAATAACTCCTGAAATTTTATCTATTAAATTTGAAATCAATTTACAACAGTGGAACTTCAGCCTCAGTATAAATTGAGACAACACCCAAAATGAAGCAATTGCCCAAAAACCTAAATTTGAGCCCAATAACCCATCAAATGCAAAAAACCAATGGCTGCTACCCCTGAGAATTTAAAAGACAGAGAAACACATGAAAATGAACCAATTGAAAAAAACCAACAAGAGATGGTGTTTGAGGAATGCTTAATTGGTGAGGAGAGTGAAATAGATTTCTCAAAGTTGCTTTACTATGCAAGTCTGGCAATGGTGGCATTATGTGGTTAGAAGACATAGAGGTGTTCAAAATAATCCTCTATCCTGAAGTAGACCAGACAACCACATTGCCAAACTTGATGATGATGCCCAAGGGCACTGTTGCAGGACGACCAACACACCTTCCTAATTTTAAAGATATGTACGGGAAGGTAGATCTACTCGACAAACATCGAAGGCTATTCCGGATTTCAGAGGAGAATCCAGGAGTTCCATCTGCCTTCTGTGAATTCTTCTCTTAGATTGTTGACCCCAAACCGGTTGTGAAGTTGGATGCGCRGGTCATCAGTCTAACCATGGCTGAGATGGCTGTGATGATCTCTTCGTACGCTGATGCTATTCAAGTGTACGAAATTGGAACACAACTAACCACAATCGCCCTAGTCTGTGGTGAAGGTGGGGTTACGGATGAAAAGAGTACTAGGCGATTCCATAGGGTGAAGATCACACCTGAAGTTAACCCAGGTATCCCAGCTTTGCCTACTAATGCTAGAATCCTGATTTGGAATGTTAGAGGTGTGGGTAGGCCTTCATTAAAGGAAAATATAGAGAGGCTAAGTGAGGCATACAAACCGATGGTCATCGTTCTCACTGAGACGAGGATATCAAGAAATAACTTTCGCATCGTGTATGATGAAGTGGACCTCGACATGTGTTGGGACATTTATGAGGTGAAGAGTCTTAGTGGTGGTGTGATTATCCTGTGGAAGAAGGAGCTATATGATGTGGATTCGTACAAGAGCCTTGAGGGAAGTGGGATGTTCTACATTGCAGATATACACGTAAGTCACAATTACATTTCTGATTGCAGAAATTTATTTTGATTTCTTTGTTCTTTAACTAGATTAAAATTGCAGAAAATTTTCATTTGATTGCAAAATTCTGGAGACATAAATAATTATTTTACAACTCTTATTAATAATTTGATGATTCTATTCTTGATGATTCTWTTCTTGATCTGATATTAGTGATATAGTACTCTGTAGTTGTTTTTATGAAAATTCAGATTTTTTTTTCCGTCAATTAAAATGAAACATCCGAGCAATAAATTGAATGTAGTTTTAATACTATAATTTAGCGGAATTTGGGAACAAATAAATCTGAGACATAAATGTTGTAGTTATTTTTTTTCTGGATGATGATGATATTTTTGATGAATGATGATGATGATGCTTTGTGACGAAGATGAAATGATAGAATGACTCATCCTTTGTTATAGCATGATTCAAAAATTTGGAGATTCTGTTTTTAGTCCATGGTAAATTGGTAACTAAATGAACAAGTCAAAGGTCTGTTCTATTAGTTGAGGAATGAAAATCTAATTTTGATTATGTTTCATGGCCCATTAAGGGCAAATCCAATTTTAAATGGCCCATTAAGAGCATATTGATGAGCATAATTAGGATTCAATTTCAGGAGCTGCTTTGCCAACTGAGATTGTAAGTTCACCCGTTAATTTATTTTAATTAGGAATCTTKATTATGATTGGGTATTAATTTAAATTTAAGAAGACTTATAAATTTCTCATGTGCTCCGTATAACTTATTTTGTAATTTGGAAAACTAATTACGGATGACATTATAATTATTATGCTTCAATTTTCATTGTTGGACATAGGGACCTAGAAGCGGTGAGTCCGACTCAGACTAATGGATGATGGCGTGAGGCAACCGATGTTAATTGAAAGCTGCATTGGAGGGAATTGCTTTGTTGTATTCAGGTGTATGCTGTAGTCGGGATTTGTATCATTTAAAATGATTTTTTTACCATGATGTAATTTTGATATGGAAATGGATTCCWAACAAGCCTTTGTAATTTTGGAAAATGATGTAGCTGTGTACTTTATAGTTTACTTGAACTTACCTATGAGTTTATGACTTGTGATATGCTTAGAGGTTCCAACTAATTATGTCATTTGCTCAAGGTAAATTTATCACTTGCTGGAATGTGTCCCTTTTTTTTATTGGAATTTTATATTTTTAGACAAAGAAACAATCATAGAATACAAATTGATTTACAATTTGTGACATAAATTAATGTTATGTAATTCCATTGATACGAAGAACAGTCCTGCTAATGCTGTAAATAATTTCACACAAACAAGGCTGAGGTTGTCATAGACAACAAGTTAAACTAACATTGGGCAAAACAAGGAAGATGTCTATTACAGTAATTAATAAAAATTTAGTTTAACTATTACAATAGTTCAACAGCTAGGCCCATACATACGATTGCAGTACATGACAAGGATACACCACAATATGGCAAATCCACACCCTCAACGATCAGATGTTAGCACCACAATATCTGCCAAAAAATAAAAGAAACAAATAAATATCCATATTAAATATCCATATGGAAAACCATTTTTTCCTCTTTTCCTTGTCCATACACCCCTATCATTCTCTTCAGGCTACACTAAGCATTAATCAACACTCATCAAACTGACACAACAAAATCCGGGCACTAATATACAGCAATCGAAACAAATCACCTAAAATGAGACACTGGATAACAACACTTAAACCCAAAACATAGAATAAGCTAAACAAAAAAAAAATCTTATGTCACAGCCAAAATGTCTTCCTTGTCTCAACTACAATTTCTATCTTCAAGTGGCGTTCCAGGAATATAAACAAAAATACAAGAGCAAACACTAAATAATATCTCATATCTTCACTATGCATCAATCTAGCTTGACAATTTGACAATCCCAAAGACAAACAGTTCTTTTCATCTCACAAATATAGCCAAGCTGGAGTTCCCAATTCTAGAATGGTTGCAGCAAAATTATACTATTTTTGCAATTGCAATAGTATAAATTACAAAAAAAAAAATTTGACAGGAATAACAAAAAAAAACAAAAAACGAACCAAAAGTTAACCGATGTTACGGGACATCAACTCAACAACGGGGACGGTCTTCCTTCGCTTCGTGGGTTGTTTGAATTTTGGAACAACAGCAGCGGATGCCTTACAAAACAAATAGGACATTAATTATTAGTTACTAATTACAGAGGATAGGTAAGGTAATGATAAAGGGAAAATAAATTTACCTTGCTTGAGCACTTGCCTTTAACCTTCCCTTTGACCTTGCTTTTGCCCTTTCCCTTGACTTTGCCTTTGACCTTCTCTTTGTCCTTCARCTTCACCTTCACCTTCTCCGAAACCTTTCCATTCCCCTTTCCAGTTTTTTTCCCCTTACCATTCTTCTTACCTTTTCCCTTCTTGTTCTGGTCCTTAAGATTAATGAATCCCATCTCCAATGCAGATTTGAATCGTGTAGTACGGGGACGACCACGCTTCTTTGGTATATCAGGATCCTTTATGTTGATTTCGGTTGCATCATTAGGCGAACAATTAGTTATCACTGCCCAGTGTCTCACATTAGCTCAGAAGCAACGCATGTGAAACTACTTGAAGGTGACGCAACGATAGACTCCGCATGGGACACAAACTGCTGCTTAGCTTTTCTGGATTTCCTCCTCAACAACGCTTGTGCTTTTACTTCCTCCATAACTCTCTGTATTCCCAATTCAGCAATTTTAGACCTCGCTTCAGATTGTCAGCCAATTCAGTCAAAGGATCGTACAACCCAAATAGGCGGTCACGACGCAATAACTCTGCTCCACTCGTTTCATATCTTGAAACCAAACCTTCAGAGTAGAGTGCTTCCATTTAACATCTCTTCTCCACTTTTGAGGACGTACTTCTCGGGCCAGCCCTTCATGCAATGTGTTGAGTTCCTAAGTTTTGAATGATGACAAACCATTACAGAAACAGATGATTAAAGTATGAATATTGTTGGTTCTGGGAACCAACTAGTTTAGAAACTTGTTTCCCTAGACAAGTTAATAGTTTAATGAGAATGCTTTGAAACTAACTTGTTTTATTGCAGGGAAAGCTGATTACATAGAGCTCATTCACTGGTGCAGAACCAGTACGAGCGTTTCCTTGACTGTTTATTCTGAAGAACGTCATAATATCTTTTGTTGCATGTTAACTTTGTTATATGTGTAGTAATAGATCTATTCAAGACTTGAAGTGTGAATCCTTTCGAAGATATCCGAAGAAGAAAGTTGTGCTTTCAAAGATTAAAGTAATTAAAGGAAGATTCAAGTTCTTGAAGATTGCATGAAGATTCGAAGAATTGTATTTTAGAGTTTAATTAAGGATTTCATGTAATATGCTCTGTAGTGTGACTAAATGGAAATGAACTAAGTGCTTAAGTGTTTTTGAATGTTATGAATTCTGGTACAAATGCACCATCTGTGTCGTGTGTCTGGCATGACTTTTTCCAAAGGTTTCCTAAAGGCAGCTGCTTGATCTTTCAATATTCCTCCAGGTTTCTTCCTTTCATACAAACAACACTGTTTAAACACCCATTCAAAGGTATCGCAGCCTCCTTTGAGATCAAAGCACACCCAAGAAGAATGGTTGCCCATGATGATTCACTCCAACAAATTAGCAATAGGGAGAATACTTGTTAGTCAGATAGGTTTGTGTCAAAAACACACAACATTAAAAAACTTCATACGCTGTCCTACTCCGCACATCCACCCAAAGTATGTCCTTCAACTTCCCGTCGTCATCCAAACGATGACAATGAAAGAAATTAACATCCTCCCTTTGCATTTTGTTTAAGTAAGCAACAATGCATTTGCATCACCACCCTCCATCTTCAACTTCTATGCCCGATGAACGACGTGTCTCATGTCGAGTCGTGAATGGAATGTTGTCATAGCCACCATTTCAAGTGCGATGCCATTGCGTATCTTTCGGACCGGAACACCAGCATTGTAGTCATTAACAAATTTTTTCCTGCATAATTTTGTTGAAACCCTGCATCCGATACTCCTTGACTAACTTTGCATCGCTAGGCTTTGGGTCATGATTTTTATGTCTAGTATAACCTACCTTATCACCCAATTCCTTTCCTCATTCCTTTCACATATACCAGGCGGTGCAGAAGCACTTCTTCGAAAGCCTACGCCTTGGATTATCACTATCCTCCCCAGTTTACTCCATTGACGTCCTTTACCTTCTTTTTGCACTTAGTAATATACTTTTGATCGG
Organism: Bassia scoparia; assembly: GCA_008642245.1. Classification (NCBI taxonomy): domain Eukaryota; kingdom Viridiplantae; phylum Streptophyta; class Magnoliopsida; order Caryophyllales; family Amaranthaceae; genus Bassia; species Bassia scoparia. Next base: position 44,905 of record SNQN01000061.1, on the reverse strand, counting down.
GGTTTCCAGCACACTCACAAGCAAAAGTAGTAGACAAACGTTCTTTGTTTTTGTCGTTACAACCTCTAAGTATAATCACACCAAATCCTTTACTCTTACCATATCTTTTATAATATGACAGAGCATRTGCCTGGCTAGGAAACACCATGCCCACAGCAGGTTCTACGACCTTATCCTCAGCATTTTCATCATCCATGGTGTCCTCATGCTCTTGCAAATCATGTTGTTCAGCACAATCCTCCATTTGACAGCCCTCATTAACATCCATCCACTGAACCCCATTGCCATCCATCTGCTCAACACCATCGCCCTCCATCCGCTCAACCCCATTGTCCTCGTTATGTTGTCCCACGTCATGTTCGTCATTTTCATTGATGTCTTCCACTAAAACAGTGAGATTATATTTGACTCCAACTGAGTCACAATGCAAACCATCATTTGAATTTACAATCTGTCCCTCACTGTCACAAATACCATTATCACCCATACTCTCCATTATAGACTCAACAGTAAATGAAATCAGCTACTTATACAATACTGCACTGCAATCATAATAAGAAGAGTTGTGCATCGGCAAAGCAAGTTAGAAGGTATTCAATTAACAGGCTGCAAACATAACTACAATCTAATAAGAGCAATTAGGCGTCATACATAGATACATGATATAGCCTAAGCTACACACTACTAACAGCATTTTGATCAACTAATTGATTGATTGATTAGAAAAATGAATTAAGTTGAACTACTGAAATAAAAATGACCTGATGAACTGAAAATAAGTTGAATTAAATAGGCTCTTAGTTGTGTAGCGATTAGCTTATTGAATTAGTTGTATGTATCTGCTGCTTTTGATCAACGGTTTATACTATTAATTGTTGTAAAGCGTAGTGTTTGGTGTAAAATACTTATTACATTACATTAGTTGTTTTAATAAGGAATTTTAGAAATAATATGGAATTTTAGAGCTAGAAACATTTCTAAAATTCCGTCTATCATATTTTTTAAATTGATTTTTGAAAAAAAAGTACACACTTCAATTATTCATTGTCTCACTTTAGGTTTTAAGTTTTTCAATCTAATTTGTAAGGAGAAAAAAGCTTGAGATTAGTAAGGAGAAGAAACACGAGGGTGAATCGAGCAAACAATATAATTATTGTGCCTTAAAGCCCCTAATGCTACAATGAAATTTGTAAGGAGAAACAAGCTTGAGATTAGTAATCGAATCTGTTGAAATTTTACATTCTTCTAATTATTTTCAGACTTTAATGGTTTAATTGAGCCATCATAGGCCTAAAATTTTATAAATTTGGTGAAGATCTCAAGCGCATGCATATTGACAACATTTGTTTGGCGCATGCCCCATTTTCACCACCACATAAATTCTATCGGAAACTTTTAAAGAAAACGACAATTTAAGAGGAATATCTCAAGCTCATACCAAACAACGTTCTTTACCAAGAAATCGTAAACAGACACATCAGAATATAGAACAGGGAAATTAACAAAATTTCAATAAAAACACCAATATTAATAAATAATTCATGTTAAATTCTTATAAATCAGTAATAATTTGAAAAATTAAACAACAAACTAACCTGGAAATCAGATTTAGACGTCTAATAGACGAATCGATGTTTGAGATCCTAGAAACAACACATCAGTCGTGAGATCTTCAAAGGATCCACAGCTGCTGCTCACAAGAAAGGGAATGCAGTTGGTTCCATCCAAATCGGGGTTGCAATCGACAATCGGCTATAAAAATAAGGTACTTCTCTCTCTACTCGCTCTCTACAGAGAAGCCCGGATGAGAAGCAAAGAGACAAATCCCTAATTCCTTGCTATCTCACTCCTCTATCAGCTGAAAGATTCAAGTTAGAAAAATTGAAAAACACTTACAACGGAACTACGGTGTGGTACCGTTATGAGAAAAACGGCCTAAGTTAGACTTAACAAAATAGTCACGTGACCGTCAATTGATACTCCAAGAAATTACAAAAGTTACCATCAGATTCGACTTGCAAGAATTAGCACAAATATTTGCCTTATTTGATTTTGTGGGATGTCATGAAATTGAAGCTTCTTTCTGAGTTTACTGGTAATTGTTTCATAGTATTCATGATTCGACTTGCAATTCTTTGTCTATTCAAGTATGAGAGAAAAAAGGGGAAATAATTATAAAAGATGATTGATTTGCAGATCTTATTGTAAGTTGATTTTGTTGTTTTATAAATTGGGTTATTTTAAGTACACTATGAGTGTGACTTGCCTTTGAGAAAAGAAAGCATGACTTCTTAAGTTAAAAAGACTTTAAGTGCCTTAATCATATCCATATATGAAAGGGCCTTTTTTTGTTTTTTTAAAAATATTATTGATTAATCATATCTATTGAGGGCTGATTAGTAGGCATTTTACAATTGTAYGACCATGGAATTACAACACTTACATGTAGGTGTGGTGCTACTTAAGATTACTTTGTAATTCCCTATTTTTTTTATTTGTGTTACAGGCACTCCAGTTGCAAGCATTGGATCCCCTGTCTCTCCTTCCCCTTCGCTGTTGTCTGAGCCAACATACTGCCCAAAATGCGGAGCTAAGAAATTGCAATATGAAACTAGAGCCTTTTGTTGTGCAGATGGTCAGGTGCAAATTGCAGGGAATGCTTATCCTGCAGAATTGATCCGGTTGTTTAGGATGTTTCTTTGGTGGTCGTAATTATAAAAGACCACCAAAGTCATTGAAAGTTAAATTAATTTTAGCCCTTTCCTGAAATATTTGGACATGACCACAAATGTTTGTGGTTATAACCAAACATTGTTATAAATGTATTTTTCATTATTTTTTTCATCTTATTTTCGAATTTGTCATCAGCTTTTTCTCCCTTTAACTTTGAAAACCGATCTACAGAATTGAAAATCTTTTATAGAAAACCAAGGATCAATAAAAAAAAACTAATTTTGGGGATTTTAGACTTTTAGCACAAACAATTTAAAATTTTAAGAAATAATTTAAAATTACACGAACAATAATTCATACACAAATTTTTACTAACACTTTAGAAAAGTCCTATGTAGCCGGCCCCATATTAGATTCAATGAGATACTGGTGTTCATGTACACTTAGAATCTGTTTACTTTAATTAAAAATAATTGAAATGAATTGTTTATGAGAGAATGAAATTAGGTTAGGAACTGAACTGAACTGAACTAATGAATTGGAATAAATTGATATGAAAATAAAGCACATATAAAGCACTGATCAGAAGCTTAAGCTAATGGTTGAAACCCAAAAATATAATATATTCTCTATACTAAGCTGAAGTTGACTGGCCCTTATAAAGCACCGATTACATAATGTATTATATATAACATCAACAGACAACTTTAAAATTATCTAGATAGGTTCATATAAGATGAAAGAAATTTTGGTATTAGTATTATCATATAGATTACCATCAATAGATAAGTAGTCCTGTATAGACTCCTTTTGTTTCGGAGTTATCATTTTTTATTATGTTTTCACACTCACGCTTTGATGATGACTCGAGTTTTTTTAAAAAAGAAATAAAAAGAGAAAAAAACATATTGTCCAAAAAGAAAATTGTATGAATAATTTAAAACTTATATTTAAGAATGAAAAATGTTGGAAATATCCCCTCCCCTCTATAATGTGGGAGTTTTGCAAACTTTGAAATGCTATTTACCATTGTGCCCTTTGTTATTAATAGTAATTACGAGGTGCCATTTGCTTTGCCTTTACACGCGTCCGTGCAATACCATTATTGGTGTATAATGGCTTGCTTCCCTCCACCTACCTACCCGAATCAAGTCCCCTCCCCTCTGCTTTGCTTCCTCTTCTTCTTCTTCMTTTTCTCTTCGTTTTCTTAATGCATGTTCTGGATTTGCCTTTCTTGTGGTGAGGGTGCTGTAAAATTGCAAAACGACGAGGTCATGGGGCGTGCTCTATTTCGTTTCGATTACGATCCATTCGTTGCACTGCGAACCATCCATCCTACTTGGTTTCATCCTGCTTGTTTGTTTGACTGTGAGTTCCATGGGGGGCGTTCGTGTGCATGTGGTTTGTTTCGAGACATGGATCCCGATTGGGTCTGTTTGCGGGTTTTCTTTGTTGTGGACTTCGTGTTGATTTTATGCAATTCTAAGGTAAATTTTTTCTGTTTTCCCTTTGATTTTTGTTGATGTAATTTATGTCATGTTTGATTTTTGTTTTTTTTTTTAAAAAAATTAGCCTAATCAGAGTTGATTATCATTTTAATCGTTGAAACTGATTTTCCTATTTTGCTATTGATTTTTGTTAATGTAATTTATGTCGTGTTTGTTTTTCTTTGGATTGAATTTTTAGCCTAATCAGTTTGATTATCCTTTTAATCGTTGAAACTGGATTGATTGTGTTTGCAAAAAGAATTGAAAATTGTTCAATTAATAACATAGCATCAATTTTCTTTAGAGGTGAAGTTTAAAGGAGGGAAGGGGGGAGGTCAGGACTCAGGACGTCAGGTAGTAGATGATAGTTTAAATTTTTTTCTTAATCATATTAGGTGTTTGCGCATATTCAAGCATCAATTGAAGACTACAAAAGAATAGTGTATTACGGTCTCACTGCCTCGAGGAACCGATCTCAGATGGGATCTGCCAGGAGTGGATGGAGCCAAACCATGATTGAAAGCTTTTTTTACAATGAACGAATTTTTGTTGTGTTTGATCGTCTAAATACACAGAGTTAGGTTAATTTGTTGTTGATTGGAACTCTTGTTTGAACATTTTTTGTTTCAGGCTTCATAAGAATTCGCTTTCAATTTCGGAGTAAGCTGGTTTTGTGAGACGTATCAATGGAAATTGATTCTAAGGTGGAAATGAATGATTCAGCCACTAATGCTGCGGAAAATGTCACGGCAACTGCTTCGTCTTCGAAGGAAGAGGTATTKATGTGGTTGTCTTGWATGTGAAAATTTGTGTGSTAATTKGTGMTGCTKATATGTAATGATGRTGTTGCTATTGAGTATGACAAAGGGGTTATGTTGAAATATCATATAGGGCAAGGTCAATGARGAGATGATGCAGTCTATGGAGAAGTTGCAGATTGATGAACCATCCTCGTCGTTGACAAGTTTCAAYAGAAAACCTGTTGTTATTATTGTTGTTGGAATGGCAYGTAATTCACTCACAAATCAACTAGATTTCAGTCAGAAAGTGCATTATTGTGCTCCTTTGCATAATTCCAATGTAATATTAACCATCTTATTGTGATTTTGAGGTCTTTTTTGGCCTACTTTTCATGTTTGTTTAAACTTGGAATATGGGCTGTACAAGTTTAAAAATTCAATCAAAAAAAAAAAGCTTGTTCCAACTTTGTTCATTTTCATGCTTTTTGTTCAATTCATTAATGGAATATGGACTGTACAAGTTTATAAATTCAATCCAAAAAAAAAGCAAACACGACATAAATTCTCAACTGCTAAGAATTAAACACTTTGCTAGAAGTGTTATTTACTTAATTTCCAATAAGAATTAAATAGAATGAGGGTTGGCAACCCTAAGAGTCACTCGATCACTCTCCTTTAGCTATTTGTGTTTTTTTTGGAATCATGTTAGGTTGGTGTTATTACATTATCATTTATTTTTGAGTTGATTTATTGATAGATAGGCCAGCGACTAACTTTTAAAGGTGTTATTTGGTATTTTTTATTGCAATACTTTCTTTTGTGAATTGCTATCTAATGTGAAGTTCAATCACCATTTGTCTTCAAAGCAGGGATATGGACTTATGGAGTATACCCTTTCACCCTAGATTGATAGTTTGATTAATATAGTGAGCAATTAAAGGTCATATTTGGGAATCGAAGTGATAGTTAAGTAGCAAAATTATCATTATTATTAGTAAACCATTATGCAGCCATTTCGGAGTCTAACTAAATAATTATGTATGATAGGCTTTTTTTTTATTTATGCATTTGCAGTTCTTAGTGTTTGATATATTGTGTTTGTGGACTTCATTTGCATTACTTTAAACCTTTGGAGTTTTATCCATAACATTTCCTTGGTTACCCTGCATTGGGCTGCAATCTGCACACTTGTTTATATTTGGATTTTCTTGATACGTGCATGTTTGGCAGTGGTTACGTTGTGCTTACATCCTATGATTTGTGCAGTTTGGAGTCTATTAACAAAGAGAAGAAGTTGCTGTTTGTTTCATTATACTACCTCATCCGGGGTGAACAACACATATTCTCTTCCTTCCAAAGTGTTTATGCTACATYTTTCATCATGTAAGTCAACTTGAGAAGAGCATTATATTAATGATAAATTAGACTATTGTAACAGAGTTGAGATTCTAATAAAAGTTACTTGCATACTTTTATTACAATCTAAAAGAGAAAAAACATCACTTTGSAATCAKWTTGAATAGTCGGATGATTTRAYTTAGGTTTTTTRGTACCTTAGGATTAATTTGAGTTGATTAGTTATTCTATCATTTTTTATATSTACCTTGTGATTTTTTGTCAAATAACTGACATGAGTTCTTTTTAAATTGTTATTCCTTTTTTGGGTCWTMGTTTGGGGTCTTTGCATTTTATTACATGAAAATAGTATGGGACTAGGTGTAGGGGGTGAAAAGGGGTAGTGATTGGGGGTTTGTACATTGTAGGAGTATGCTATTGTTCTGCTGTAAGGCTTTTAGATCTCGAGGCTTACATATTAAGGAGCTCAATATGTACAGATTATAAAGTTTTTGTGCCAGTTTAGATAAATGTATATGCTTTTACKATCTAAGAAATATTGGTTCTAAGAGTTTCTTGGGATTAGTTTGACTTATTAGTTGGATTTTTTACTGCTGTAATTTTTTACATGCAGCACCTTGTTAACCGGTCTCATTAGTGTAACCCTTTTTTCTGATTATCATATCTTGTTTTCTGCTGTAAAATCATGTTTCTCTGCAGGGCTTACATAAATGGAGTATGTGTCATTTTGTGAGCATATAAGGCCACTTTCTACTTGACTTGTGGTTTTCTGTTGACAGTTGATGTTTTTTTTTTCCCTTTTTTTGGAGTGTCTTTTCACAAGTCTTATGTAGTTTTCTGTTGACAGTTGATGTGTTTTTTTCCCTTTTTTTTGGAGTGTCTTTTCACAAGTCTTATGTACTTTCATGTGTATATGTGTTTTTTAGGCTTCTTTGTGTGGAGCATTCTTCCCATTTTCTTTATATATATGATGTGGGTGCCTTGAAGAAAAAGAGGTGGAGAAAAAAAAATTTAGAGCTTTTTCAACATTGTCTATCTTCTCGTGAAGGTTAGTTACTGATCTTTTCTTTTGTTCTTGTTTTTACATTTGTATGTTGTTTTTTATTGTTTGTAACGGAGTCTAATATCTTCTTGAACGAATGTTTATTCTGCATGGCATGTTTGTTTTTGGGAAGCTTGTACATAATTGTGCTGCTCTTTATTTGTGTTTTTGCATGGTTTTGGATGTTTCGATCGGGTTGTTTCTAATAGTTGATTTGTTATCTGATAGAGGGTGTTGCTCATGGTATGTTTGTCCCAGAATAGTGTAAGAACACTTCTTTAAATGTGTTAAGAGTTGGCTTGTGTTTCTATATATCAATACCCTAGCAATTGGTCCCTTTTGTGCTGCTATGCTTATTGGTGTTACCTTTTTGTAAAACTTTGTGTTTTTTCTGCTCATTTTCCTTTCCAACCCTATGAGTCTACCCTGCTTCATTGTCGTTGCGAGTGGACTCACTATATGTTACCTTTGTAGATTATGGAACAAGAGAGTGTTAGTGTCTCTGTTGATTATCGACCCATTTTGGCAAGGGTTTGCTCACTAATGGGTTACGAGCCACCACTGTATTGTAGCTCGGGCTCGAATGTGCATGAGTGCTGCGTTGTTGTTTAGCGTAAGGATATTCCCAAGTCAGTTGTTTTCCTCGGAGGGGATGAAGGTAGTTTTGATGAGAGTGCGGAGCGCGCTGCTAAGAAAATGGTGCACTATTTGGTTTGTGAGCATGGTATTGAGGTTAATGACATCAGCAAAGCGGAGTTGCGTGAGGTCACACGTCTCACCTCCATCTTCAGGCTGAAAAGGGCTCAGCTCGAGCGCATTGAGAGAGGAGATAGTTCATTCCCCCTTGGTGAAGACGTGTCTGCTGCTCCCCTGTCTTCAGTTGGCCCTGAGGTGTCGATTGATTTCTTTGCACTCTTGAGCAAGGTGATTTCCCAATTTCAGATTAAAGTCACGCCTATTGAGTATTTGCAGTATAATGTGGATGATCACATGGCATATTTCGGTGTGTGCTTGCCTTCTTCGAATGGCCTGCCCAAGTGGGTCATGGGCCAACGCTCTGCCACAGTTGAGTCCGCCAAGCAGTCCCTTGCTAAGGAAGCTGTTCGTTTCTTAATTCCAGTATGCAGATTTAAGGTTGATGATATTAACTTGGCGGCTATGAAACGTGCATCTTTCTTGTTGGGGTTTGAGAGGGGTAGTTATCTTGTACTTAAGGAGCGTGTCTATGGGGTTTGAGAGGACATGTCTCCACAGCATGTGTTGAAGGATGAAGAGCCTTTGATTCCATCGCTAATGCCGGACAGGCCTCGCAAGAAACAGAAGCAAGCATCTACTTCGCGTAGTTCCTCGGATGCTCTTGCACTCACTCTTGTGCCAAGCGCTCTTGATCAAGTGATGGTTCGCAGGAAGACTAGCCATGGATAGGGTTGTTGTAGTTTAGTTCAGACGTAGGGATGTATTTCTCGTACTCTTATAAGGCGTTAGTTGTATTACTGTGTTTTGTATCTGACATGTTTCGTGGGAAACCTGACTTATGTTTTTCTTAATGACGTTGCTTTGTAATGGCTTGTCCAGTAGATCGGATTGCTCTGTTTTATAAGAATTATTAATGAAATCGTGTTTTTATTGTGTTAGATTGTGTGATGGTTTTGCTACAATGCTTATTTATGCATATCATTTTGTTACAATTCTTTATTATATATGTTCTTAATTTCTAATAACTACATGGGGAAATTACCAAATTTTATACGTGTTGAGGTGGATTAAAGCGTAGACATGTGAGCTCGTTAGAGGTCGGTCCAATAAGGGATAATCACTTGTGATATGGTGATTAATGGAAAAGTTGCATATTGTTGCATGATGCATGATTTTCATTTTTACGGGGATGAGTTTTATTTTTAATCTTCTTTTTATTAACTTTAATTGATTAATTAATTTGCATATGGGCTTTTGCAATGACATCTATCTAGGTGAGTGTTGTATTGGTCTTTTACTTGTTATGTGTTGTGCTTACTCAGTGCGGTTTGGATTTGTGCAAAAAAAAAAAACACACAGATTGGTCAGAAGAGATCTGGTGGGGAGTCTCTGTGCCGAATGATACTATTGAAATGTCTGAGCACACAGGGGGTGGTCGAGGCAAAGGGTGTGCAAGGGGTCCTTATCGACGTAGAAACAATGTATATATGGAGGGTCAATTGGAGGTTGCATCCTCGGCTTCCAAGAGGGGTCAATCGGAGGCTGAATCCTCGACTGCTAGGCGCACTCGGCGACGTACGTCATCTTCAGTGGGTAGTAAGTCTTGACAACTGATCTGATTTACAAACGATGCCCTTTTTTCTATCTTTGGTTAGAATTTTCTCGTTGGTGGTATGTTATGTGTGTGTGTGCTGATATAGTGAGGTTTCTTTATTATTGATATGTGTATCGATGCAGTTGTCTAGGATATTAATTTGCTGTATTTATTTGTGAGCAGACCTTCCTTTGGCATGCAGACCAGATGCAGTGCCCACTGATGCATCGAGGTTGGCTCCGCCTACATTGTGCATACATTGTGGGGCAAAGAAGTTTGAGTATGAGACCCCGAACTTCTGTTGTTCGGGTGGTGAGGTGCGTCTTCGTACGGTCGAAGTGCCTAATGAGTTGCTTGATTTGTATGAGGGGCGAGATCGTGCTTCTGATAACTTTTACAAGTACAGCCGACTCTACAATAACTATTTTGCTTTTAGTTCGCTGGGTGGTGATGTGAAGAGTGGGTCTAGCAAGGGTATATATGTTTTCAAACTCCATGGGCAAATGTATCACAGATTGCCAACGCTCTTGCCGGTAGACAAAAATCCTAGGTATCTACAGTTGTATTTCTATGATGGCGAGGCTGAAGATGACGGTGAGTCGGGAATACACCGTCAAATGATCCCATCTGTGTTGGCGACCTTAGAGAGGATAATGGATGTTAACCCTTATGCCCAATTTTTCAGAAGCTTACGCTATGTAAGAGTTGATGATCACACAAGAGTACAGATTAGTAAAAATTCGATTTTTGACCAGAACGTTTATAATCCTCCCACTTCGTCTGAAGTTGCAGCGATACTGCTTCATTCGACAATGTCAAGCAAGTCTGATGGCCCGTTTATTGTAGTTACAGCGAGGAATGATAAGCCATTCACGGTCAAACATCACTATGGGTGTTATGACCCCCTATAATATCCTTTGTTATTTCCCTATGGCCATTCAGGATGGCGCCCCGGTCTTAAGAGGTGTGGTAGAAACAGCGGCCAAGTTTCTGATAATATTCTAGAGCCGGTTGTATCCGCTGCTACAGCTGAAGATTTGATTGCTGATGAAGATACCAGTAAGTCTTTGCGTGCTTTGTTTATCTTGTGTGTGATCACTGTATATTCTACACTTCGTGTCTAATAATACTACGGTATGAGTTTTCCTATTTGGATGTGGTCTCTGGAACAATCTTGATTGTGTCATGCCCTCTGAGATAAAAATAAAATATTAAAGAATAAAAAAAAATGCCTAAACATATCTCTACCTTACATAAAACCCACTTACAAGACGAATCCTTCCTGCTATAGGTGGCTTAACAAGCCTAGAACCAATACAATTAATATTGAACCATCCCACGGGAAGTGCCCTGTTAGATATAGGGAATTTGAAGTCATTGATTGCGCTTAATCTAAGTACTAATCAGCTCAATGGGTTAGCTATTTGATGGCTTATCAAACCCCACCAGTTTAATGGTTTATTATTTTGTTAAGTATTAACTTAGAGGAGCACTTATAGTTTTTTGGAGGCGCATTCTTCTTACTTTTTTATTTTTACTAAACCTTTAATTGCTACAGGGAGCAGGACAAAGAAGGCAAGGCAAGTGTCTTGTCGTGAGTACTATGCATATCAGCTACAGATACGACCAGGCAATGTCCTTCTTGTCTCTGGACGACTAATGCACCAGTACTGTGTTAATATGTATGTTAAGCTAGAGAGTACACGACTCGATTACTTTCGCTTGAATCAAGATAAAATACGAGCTGATTTGTACCAAGGTATAGTTGATGTTTGCCGATCCGGGGAAGAAAACGCTGCAAAAGCTGGTAAAAGGATAGTGCTACCTCCATCGTTTATCGGTGGTCCTAGAGACATGCATCGAAGGTATTTGAATGCTATGGCTCTTGTGCAACGTTATGGCAAGCCGGATCTTTTTTTGACCATGACATGTAATCCAAACTAGCCAYAGATACAAGAAGAGTTAGGATGTGGGCAGCGTGCGCAGGACAGACCTGATTTAGTTACGCGCATTTTTAGGGCAAAGCTAACACACCTAAAGAAGTTGATATATGAGGCTCATATTTTTGGAAAAGTTGCTGCATATATATATATGTTGTAGAATTTCAAAAAAGAGGTCTGTCTCATGCCCACTTGCTAATTATCCTGAAGGCTGAGTATAAGATTAGGTCACCTGAGGAGTTTGACAGGTACGTGCATGCTGAGCTTCCACCTGAATCCATGTCGCACCTGCGCAAAGTAGTATTGCGTCATATGATGCATGGTCCATGTGGGCAGATAAACCCAAAATGTGGGTGTATGCGAGAAAAGAACGGACACGCCAAGTGTCGATTCAAATTTCRGAGAGCTTTTAGTCTCTTCACTACAACAAATGATGACAGTTATCCTATTTACAAGAGAAGGGACACAGGGGAAAAGGTTCGGATCAGAGGTTTTGATCTTGATAATAGATGGGTTATACCTTATAACCCATATCTCGTGGCTCTTTTTGATTGCCATATTAATGTTGAAGTGTGTTCCACAGTTGAAGCTGTCAAATACCTCTATAAATATGTGTACTAGGGTCATGAAAAAGTAGCATTCAACTTGGTTAGTGCTAATAATGAAGTTGCGTATGACGAGATCAATAGCTTTCAGACGGGCCGGTGGATTTCACCTCCGGAGGCCCTGTGGAGAATTTTTGGGTGTACTTTGTATGAAATATATCCTCCAGTACTGCCCTTGTAGGTCCACCTTCCTAATATGCAGAGTGTATCGTTTAGACCATGGGAACGCTTGTCCTCTGTTCTACTTGATGATACTCGTTCAAGGACAATGCTCACTGAATTCTTTGCTAAAAATCAGAGGAGTGATGGGCCAAGGTACCTTTTTTCAGAATTTCCATAACACTATACTTGGAATGCACATGGTAAGTGTTGGAATGAGAGGAAGCAAAGGGTAGTGATCGGCCGACTATCATTCGACGGCCCTGTTGAATCGGAGCGTTTTTTCTTGCGCCTGTTGCTTACTAAAGTTCGGGGACCTGGGTCATTTGTTGATCTTTTGACTGTAGATGGTCGCACATATCAAACCTTTCAAGAGGCTGCTCTTGCACGTGGCCTCATCGAGGGTGATGATGCAATTGAACGGTGTATGGATGAGGCAGTGACGCTTCATATGCCTGCTGCTCTTAGGCGTCTATTTGTTACACTACTTGTGTTTTGTAATCCTCCGGATCCAAAACGCTTATGGGAGAAGTACTATCCTTTTTTAGCCGAAGATGTGTGTTATCGAACTACGGGTAATGTTAATTTTCCTTCTGTCTTGTTTGCCTTTTGTATTTCTACCTAATCATTTCTTTTCGAGATTTGCTTTGCCTCTTTAGTCCTGCACTTTCAATTTCCCTTAGTAGTTCTCTTAATCTACTTCTTTGCAATTTGATCCTTTGTTATGGTTATAAGTTGCCAATTTAACATGTAGACAATCTTATACAGTCATAATCCTTAAACCTTCAACCTGGTTATCACATGTCTTTATTCATGTGGTGTTGTATAATTGTAGTAGCATGATTTGCCTAGATAGCTCTTTGTAAAAAAAAAAACACCGTATCATAGAAGCTTTCGGTAGAACGGTAGAATAAAAAAAATGGGTCCATGCGGTGAGTTTCTCTTCCGTTTTTTGTTTAAAGGTTATGCTAAAACAATTCCAAAATATTTAAAACAAATAATGATCACAAAAGTGTCCACCTAATTAGTCTGCATAGGGAATAGTTAGAATTCAAAGCTTGCCAAGTTGAAATTTTGACCACCTATATTAGAATTAGTGGCCTGTGTCGTTAACTGCAAATCCTAYTTTAATCATTTCCCAGTGTATTGAGGCCATCGACATGCGAATTGTTCCGTAGCTTAGTTGTAATTGAGAATTCCAACTAGAGGCTAGAGGATTATCACCTTGAGCATATTCGCCGGAGTGGCCATGAAGATATGCGTGTGATTCGCGATATACAAGATGTTTTGGAGGCACCGATTTCTGAAGAACACATGGCTGCTCGAATGCAATTAAATGATGCTCAAAGGCGAGCCTACGAGTGCATTATTGAACATGTAAGGGAAGAACGTCCGGGCTGTTTTTTTATTGACGGCCCAGGAGGGACCGGGAAGACATTCTTATACAATGCATTATATGCCGAGGTGCGGTCGCTTGGTAAAGTGGTATTGCCTACTGCATCGTCTGGAATAGCGGCCTCAAATCTACCATGTGGTAGGACAGCGCATTCCAGATTTAAGTTGCCTATGAATTATGATGAGCACATGACGTGTAATGTTCCGAAACAAGGAGCTCTTGCAGCTTTGCTTAATAGGGCTTCCCTCATTATATGGGACGAGGCGCCGATGGCTAATAAGGCAAGCATTCATTCGCTTGACTTGCTATTCAAAGATTTATGTGACTGTGATCTTCCATTCGGTGGGAAGGTTGTTGTCTTAGGAGGTGATTTTCGACAGGTGTTGCCTGTTATGCCACGGAAAACGCAACAAGAAACTGTTGAAGCAAGTATTGTCTCATCATATCTTTGGCCAAGCTTTACTAGGTTTAAGTTGGTTGAAAATATGCGCGCTAGGACCGACCCATCATTTGCTGCTTTTCTACTTTCTTTAGGCGATGAAAGGCTACAGGAACACGAGGTTTCCGATGTTCACTTACCGGACGGGATGGTAGTACCCTTTYGAGATGAAGTTGATCCAGTGGACAATATTGTAAAGCATATTTTCCCTGAATTTGATGGTGGTTCGTTTACTCCTGACATTTTTATTGATTGGGCTGTTTTGACCCCAAGAAATGATGAGGTGGGCATGATCAACTCGGCTTTGATTGATAAATTTCCGGGTGAGACACATGTGTATGATAGCATAGATCGAGTGTTGGAAGATCCTTGTCACTTATACCCAGTTGAATATTTAAACACCCTTGCTCCTAGAGGGATGACTCCTCATGAATTGAAGCTTAAGGTAAATTGTCCCGTGATGCTTTTGAGGAACTTGGATCCGTCGTCCGGTCTATGTAATGGGACTAGATTAGTGTGCAAGCAATTTCATCCCAATGTCATAGTTTGTGAGATAGCTACTGGCTTTATGCGGGGGCATTATGCGTTTATTCATAGGGTTAAGTTGCGGCATCCCGCTAGCTCCAACTTCAAGTTTCAATTTGAAAGGGTCCAATTCCCAATCAAGTTGAGCTTTGCAATTACCATTAACAAAGCTCAAGGTCAGACGCTTAATAGTGTTGGTATCTTCCTTAGGCAGCAGTGTTTCTCTCATGGGCAGCCGTATGTGGCTTTGTCGAGAGCCCGACATTCTTCGAAGGTCAAAGTGATGCTTCAGCATTCCGACCCTGACGTGCTCTCTAATTTGGTGCAAAACATCGTCTCATTTGAGGTCCTTCGTCGTGCAGGAGTTATTMCATAACTTCTGTGGAGTATTAGTTGTCCTTGCACAGGGTTACTGGGCTATATTTTGGTTATTCACTTTATATGCTTGTGTAATTGCTTGTAATTCTTTTTGCGGCCCTTGGTTTTCTTGAGAGATTCATGTAAAAAAAAATGGATACCATTAATCCACTAAAAGTTCCACCAACATTGATTAATTAGTACTCTAAAATATATTGCATACTCTATTTTCACGTCCTTTTGCTGCATGGTTTATAGCAAATATGATGATGTACTTTATCCAAATGAGTATATAAAAAACAATAATAAATGTGAATGGACGAGACTCTTTTATATGGTGCACATAGTAAAATAAAATGAGTATATATAAGCTTTAATAATTGTAAATGAACAAGACTCGAATAAAATGAGTATATAAAAACTTTAATAATTGTAAATGAACAAGACTCTTTGATATAGTGCAAACTTTTGAATAAAGCATGTATTAATTTATTCTACTATGAGAAGTCAATGTGTTGAATTCTTCCTAATGATTTTTTTTTTCATA
This sequence comes from Bassia scoparia, assembly GCA_008642245.1. Classification (NCBI taxonomy): domain Eukaryota; kingdom Viridiplantae; phylum Streptophyta; class Magnoliopsida; order Caryophyllales; family Amaranthaceae; genus Bassia; species Bassia scoparia. Next base: position 29,349 of record SNQN01000061.1, on the reverse strand, counting down.
AGCCTTTTTTATCTCTAGGCCTTTGTTTTGAGGAGCTTAATATGCACAGATTATAAAGATTTTGTGCCAATAAGACAAATGTATAAATATTGGTTCTAAGTGTTTCTTGAGATTGGTTTTACTGATTATAATTGGTTTTGACTGCTGTATTTTTTACATGCAGCACCCTATTAACCGGTTTCATTAGTGTAACCCTTCTTCTGATTATCATATCTTATTTTCTGCTGTAAATTTGTAAAATCATGTTTCTTTTCACTTTTAATAGTTACATAAAGTATGTACTCAAGTAACCGTGTTACTTCTGTTTACCTTGTGTGTATAAGAGGTTTGTCCACCAAATATGTAAAGTGCTTAATTTTACCTATTGGATAATAAGCAGCTACTGTGTATGGTTATTCTTGGCATGTTGAAAGGTGTCATTTTTCTGAGCATCATACCTTATTTAAGCTTTATATTGCACATTTCTTTATCGAATTTCAGTTTTATTTACATTATACTAGATAAATTTTATTTATATATGCATTATCTGTGTTGGTAGTGTTGTCTTCCCAACCATTGTTTTTTAGAAGCTTGTGTAAGGGTAACTTTGTTTGAATTTATCCTCTGGTGCTGAGTGGTGGAAAAATGAAGCCTGAATACACTCCTCTCAACAAGTTTAATGAATCATCAAGTGGGTTTAAGATCAAGGTTAAAGTCATATAGAAGAGTGATACCCGACAGACTCCACCCAAAATGCCATATCAGAAATTGCTGCTTAAAGATGATGAGGTATGACGGTTCTATACACATTCTGTTCATGTTATGTTTTAATAGTAGTGTATGCAGTTTAGTGATTCCTGGTTACTTGTTTATGATTGTTTAGCTAGGTATATATGTGTTGGCAGAGGGGTAATATGGCTGACAAGTAAATAGTGGTGTATGATCTATTTATAAGAAGTACAGTAGCATCTCCAATTGCAATAGAATTAATTATGTTCTACTTTTTATGCTTATGTTGTGTAAAAATACTGCACTTGGTCAATTGAGCCATGGTTTCTGATAAGCTCTTTTTTTTGTTGTTAAGTTGGATGTGTTGTGATTGTCCTAGGATTAGATTCTCTTAATTTAATAGGTGGATTTGCTAGACTTAGATTCGCTTTTCACATGACATACTTCCCATGGATGAGATCTACGTTTTCAAGGTGTTTTTCATGCTCGGTTAATGTTCGACTTCAATTTTTTTCTGATTTGAGAGAAATTATATTTCAGGTTATATATGTTGGTTGTTTGTAAACAATATATATATATATATATATATATATATATATATATATTATATAATGAAAAAATTAACAGGAATAATCCCACCTTTGGTGGTCTTCCAAAAATAAACCGACCTTTGGATTATCTCAGAATAATCCGACTTTGGGGCTTATCTTCCAAAATAAACCGGATGACTTGCAACTGAACAACCGGTTGAAATTAGATTTAATTATTTATTTCCTTTTTTTTTACTAAAAGCCTACTAATCGAAATCTCCTCTCTGGTTCTTCTCTCTCATCTTTCTCACTCTCTCCTCTTGCTTCACACCAAACAGCCATGACCACACCAACAATCGAAATCTGGAATATGAATTGAAATTGAAAAAAAATTGAATCATAATCTAAATCCAAGAAACAAAATCAAAATCTGGAACACGAATTGTTTGAGTTTGTGCATCGTTGTGTGGTTGTTGTGGTGGTGGGTGCAAAAGTGTGAAGTGAGGGTTTTAGCGATTGTGTGGTTGTTGTGGTGGTGCATCGTTGCGAAGGTGGGTGGTGGTGGTGCGAAAGTGTGGGCACGAATGTGGGTGTGGTGGTGCGATAAGTGAGGGCGCGAATGTGGGTTTTGTGGTGTAAGAGGTGGGCAGTGGTGGTGTGAAAGTGAGGGTGGTGGTGCGAAAGTGAGGGCGCGAATGTGGGTTTTGTGGTGCGAAGAAGGTGGGTAGTGGTGGTGTGAAAGTGAGGGTGGTGGGATGGTTGGTGTGGCGGCTCAACTGGTAGGTGGGTTGTGGCGGGGGTGGCTCAGGTGGCAGGTGGGTGTGACGGTGGTGGCAAGTGGTGTGTGGTGGTGGGTGAGGGTGTTATTAATTAGTTTAGTTTTAATTTTAATTAAGTTTTAATTAATTTAGTTTTAATTTAATTACATCCAATGAAAACGTGACACGTGGCAAATTAACTTAAACAAAAGGTCACCAACCGGTTACAATTGTATTGGGTGCATTTTTGGAAGACTGACCATAAAGGTTGGATTATTAAGAGATAATCCAAAGGTTGGTTTATTTTTGGAAGACCCACAAATGGTGGGATTATACCATATATATATATATATATATATATATATATATATATTTATATATATATATATATATATTGCAATTTATATGATGTTGTCATTTAAGATGTGAAATTCAGGAAATATAAATTATTGCTTGCTTGTGAGCTGAGCATGTTTGACTTATATCTAATGGCTCCTTTTTGTGGCAATGTTATTTTGCACACGGTATTTGTACTTGTAGAGGAATACTATGCGGGGAACGATCTTTCCGGATGATATAAAGGCATTTGAGCAGTGCATAGAGTGCGGTAAACAATACGAGATTTTCTAATGTTAGGGTCAAATCCGTTCCTGAGGAGTACCGAGGTAGAGGTGCGGCGTACCAACTAAACTATAGCGGACAGGCTTCTGTTATGCCTCTAGATCAGACTCCATCAAGTGATGAGCCCCAATACCGGAAGTTGTCTGAACTTCCTCGTAGTCAGAATGGAGATGATGATTTAATAGGTTTGTTGCTGTGCATTTATGCTTTGTAATATTATTCGTGCAGTCTCGTATTTATTCCTTTCTCAGATATTTATGTAATGTCTGTAGATGTTGTGGCTACGGTGCTGTATGTTAGTGATATTCGTAAGGTGAAGCGAAGCAATTCAGAGGATAATGTCCGAGATGTCTTTCTTGTTGAAGGAAGGTCTCATCTTAGCCTCTTTTAGAGATTAGTTCGAGCTTGGCTTCTTACATAATAATTGATATTAATCTATCATTTATCTGCTTATAAAGATGTAGTTGAGCACTATTTTTAAAGGAATAGTTATTATTAGTCTATTGTGCATATGCTTCATTACTAATGTAGTTTTCCCACCATTTGTTCATCAAACAGTACCAGTCGACCCGTTAGGCTATCTGTATGGAGTGAATTCGCTGATAGGGATCTCCCACTTTACAAGGCGTGGCCTAAAGAGTTCATGATTGTCGGGTTTACTAGTGTTAGGCCAGTGACTTACCAAGGTTTGGCTTGCTCTGGTATTTTTAAAGACTAGAGGAGTATAATCCATTTGTTCTGTTGTCTGATCACTCTTAAACTGCTTGTGTGCTAGGCTATTCGTTGGCAACCACATTATCAACAATGTTTGTTCACGATCCAGTTGGCGAGAGGGCTGATGGAGTTCGCTCTTGGTGAGGAGTTGCTTATTAGTTATTAATATTATTATATATTTCGTATCATCATCGTCATTAAACTAAGTTGAATTGCTCCTGCATTTTTGTTACGTATACTTGTGTTTCGTGTATGATTTGTGTCAATAAGCTGTTTGCCATTTGATTTAAAGATTGTTGGTTTCTTAGTTCAATTACAGTTTTATCTGTTTTTGCACCATCATCGTCAAATTAAGTTTACTTGCTACTGCATTTTATTTCGTATGCTTGTGTGTATGCTTATGTACTCCCTCCGTCTTGTAATTCCCGCAACTCGATATTACTTGGGGGGTGCTCTAGGTTGTACGTTCACCTATAAAGAAAAAAGGGTTGTAATTTTTGGAATATATAGTTCAGCAGATAAAATAAGAAATCTTAAGCGCCATTTATGGAAAACAATGAGTTGTGTGTTTTGTGCTAATTGTTGTTTGGTAATTTCAGGGCAACTGATAATGTATCTCTACTTGAAGATTGGCGAGGGAAATCAATACTTTTGGCCAAGCCTGATAAGCGTGTTACACAACTTGCGGAGATAGTTGACAGAAATATATATATATATATATATATATATTGATACGTAGTTATTAAATTCTAAAATTTAGAAAAAATGGTTCTATATAATTATGAAAGAAAGAAATTGATTTCTCCTTTATTTTTTACCCTTAATCTTCTCTATTAAGAAATGAAAATGACATACATGAAGGATAAAAACTGTGTTAGCAATGAATTTCTTGGTTGATTGCCATTGTAGTTGCAACATGTGTCTGATGAAAGGCATGCTAATATTTTACTGAAGCTTAATGGTTTTCATTCGTTTATACRTTTTAATGTACGGGTAACAAGCATTTGGACAAATGAAAGTTTTTGGATAAAAGCATGTCTTGCTAATGTTGCGCCAAAAGACATACACTGCTATGTGGGCTGTWGTGGTTGTGGATGTAAGGAAGCCTCAGTAGTTATTGGCCATAAGTTTGTGTGTCCCGGTTGCAAAAGTAGCACGGTTAAAGCTTCAGCTAGGTAAGATTGGGTCCATCTTGTGTGTCAAGTAAACCATAAAAAACAAGCTACGCACAATTAATGTCACAACCTTGGTGTTGTGTTCTGTGTGCAGGGTGCTAATCAATGGCTATGTGACTGATGGAACAGGCACTCTAAAGGTCATCGTTTTCTGTCAACAGGCTGAACAAATTTTTAACATGAGTGCTCAACAGATAGCTGCTCTGAAAAAGGAGGTGAGTAGAGTTTGGTGTTGGGGGGGAATAGCTTGAATGTTTCCTTGGTCCTTCAATAAGTAATAGTAATGCTGTGGTAGAACATTTTTTTAATCTCTTGAATGTGTTTTTTTTTTTTTTTTTGACAAAAAATGTGAACATACAACATATATGGCTTTTGTTTAGTTAAATTTTAATAGTCAAATTGAATTAGATTTGAAACAAAGCAGGAAAACAAAATATCAATAGGTACAACTAACTTACAAGCCATGCTCAAGATCAGATTGCTGTAAAACAACATCGTATTGATTAATGATTATTGTTGTCTTTTTGTCATTTGATATGAAGAAGCTTGTATAACCTCTGCTGTTAGGGGCGTAATCAGGGCATTTAGTACTAAATTAGTTGCTCCACTTCCATTGGCTACCTGTCTTTACTTTCACCATCGAGTATAATTGATGTTCTTTCTTCGTTTGCTACCTGTCTTTACTTCCAACATGGGGGGTACATTAAAACTGATTGATTGACAACTAAACATCTCATGAACTACTTAAATCCCCGAATGCCGATATTACTTTCTTACACGAGCTCATAATCCATCTTTTATATACTTATTTTGGCAGGATCATTCGGATGTACTTTCAAAGATGCTTGGGCACATTAATGACAAAGAATTTTTATTGCATATTGCCCCCACAAGCATGTTGGCTTTGAATAATGTTCTCCATTGGATTGTTCGTGATTTGGACCAAGACAAGCCCATTGTAGAGGGTTCTGCTCAAACTGAAACRCCATTTAAACTTGTTGCAAAGGCAGATGATACGATCCCCGAATGGTGAGAAATGTTAGAATATGTTACATATTTCTAAGAGAGCCTCATGATATGTGATCAAATTACTCATTGCCTTCTTTTTATCTCATTACATTGTTTTGTGGACTACTTAGGTTGAATGCTGATATCTCAACAATTGAAAGTTGGCGTGGCAAGGCTGCTGTGTCGGCAACTACGGCCAGGAACGTTACTCCGGTCGAATCGGTGATAGCTAAACAGGTAGCCTTATTGTTGGGATGTGAGACTTATGTATAGTGATAATTCTTATGTTTCATATTGTATATATATATATATATATGCTATATTGATCATTTCAATAACCATATCTACACAGGCCACCTCTCCTATGGAAGTTGGGAATTTCTGGATTCAGGTGAGTATAACGAGCATGCGTGAGCAAGATCTTCACTACTACATTGGATGCAGCGTATGTGGCCGTAAGGTTACCAACAATGCTGGGGATAAGATTGATTGTGCGACTTGTACAAACAAGCCTACTGTTGCAGTGGAGCGGTATGTGATATATACTATGAGTTAATTGTAATTATCGCAAATCTAATTCGGTGAGGTCGTTGCTAACTGATTATCATGTTTGGAATTAGTTTGCTACTCGATGCACAAGTCTCTGATGAGTCTGGGACAATAGATATCGTTGCTTTCACCCAAGAAGCGGAGAATATTTGTGGAATTAAAGTTGATCAAATTGTTGCTCTGAGGTCAAGTGTAAGTATCTGAGTACACTCGTGCAATTAATCATTGTTCCTGTATTCTGGACAGATATATCTTAACTTTTTATACGAACGGTTGAACTTTGCATAGTTGCATGTGGTTTGCACTTGCCACATCTATTAGAGGATTCAGTAGCATGCTATAAATGCGTAGTTTGTCATATCGTGGATGACTACATAGCATTACCGTGTGTTTGCTATGATCGTACATATATCAATTATGGCATTAGTTGGGCTCGAATGTTGAAACTGTTGTTCAGCACATCATCGTGTAAACTTTCTAAGTTCTAACTACTACTTTGTTTAATGCATGATCAGCCAGACTTGTTTGCTGAAAGGATGGAAAAGCTCAAGGACAAGGAGATGATGCTCCATATGTCGCCAAAGAAGAGCAAGTCTAAAGGTGACGAGCTTAAATGGGTTGTTCGTTCAGTTGAGGTGCCGCCAGAGGACGAGTAGTTGTTCTGCCGGTGGTTATTTATATCTACTACTATCTATCCTATAGTATGTATGGTAATCTTTTGTGCTCTAAACTCAAATGTTGAGCTTTGGTAGTTCATGTAGCATCCTATTGTACAATGTTTAGGCTTGATGTTGCAACCGCCTGTGGAGTAGTTTCTGCAACTGAGTAGTAAAGTATTGTCTGTGTCATTGCATAAGATATTCATATGTTTTTGGCCAATGGCATCATACTATGTTGCTGTAGTTTGTGCAATGCATCTTATGGTATGCTATGTTGGTTCTTGTTTAGCCTTGATTGTTTTGGTCATACTTTTAAATTATGTTGGTCAAGTTTCATGGGTATCAAATCTATACTGATTATTTTATGTGAAAATTGTTTACACACATCAACCGTACAAAGTGCTTCGAATAATGCATATAGTTGCATGTTTCTTGAAGTGCTTTTGAAGGGTTCACGTCGTTCGGAAAACATAATTAGACAAAGATATTGATATAAGTATAGCTCTTATTGATTATAGGCAGTAAAAAAATTTAAACTAATACATTTCTCAGCTTTCTTTAATACAAATAACTATTTACCAAATAAATCAATTAATTATATTTTATAAAGTATCACAACATGGAACACGGCGCGCTTGCGCGCGTCGTGTGCCACTAGTAGACAAAAATACACATATAATAAAACAAAGGAAGTATAGAGTAATACTATTGATTGAAATAATCAGTAACTAATTTTACTTGTACACAAATTTGTATCATCAAAGTGATTTTTTATTCTAAAATTAAAAATTCTATAAATATGTTATAATATTTTTTTATGTTACTTTTAATTTCTTTCAAATAAAAAAAAATGAATTACTCATTACATTTCCCTCAAATCTAGAATTTATATGAAGTTCAAATTTTTTGAGTTTATTAGGTAATAACCTTAAAATTTTATGGATATGACCAAAAAATAAACAAATAATTTTTTAAAAAATGACTTTCATTGACTTGTGGTCTTTATTGTAAAAGACCATCAAAGAATTTTCCGGTTGTTTACTTCTAACAATGAGGATGCGATACATTTCAGAAATTATTGTCACCTATACAACATTATGTTTGCCTTTTCCTGGCTTGGCGAGTCCATAACTACTACAACAGATAAGGGCATTTATGTATTCAAGCTTCACAGGCAAATATACCACTATCTTCCAGACCTGATCCCTGTAGATAATCAGCCTAAGTATTTGCAACTGTATTTCTATGATACTCAGAATGAGAATAAAATTAGGACTGGCTTATTTAAAGAGCTGGATGCTAGTGTTGTTGCCACTTTGATGTCTATCCTCATGGTTAACCTTATGCTCGGTTCTTCCGGTGCCTGAGGGAAAGGGATATCGATGAACACCATCAATTCAGATTAAGAAAAATTCAGTGCCAGATCAGCGTGTTTTTAATGCACCTACTTCGGATGAGGTTGCTGCAATATTACCAGATTCTACGAGCTCCAGCGAATCCTCTAGCCCTTCCATTATAGTTTCTGATGGATGCTACGAGCCTCATAGAGTKAAGCATTATTACGGCTGTTACGATCCCTTGTAGTACCCATTGTTGTTTCCAATGGGTGACAATGGTTGGCGACCCGGATTGCAGAAGATCGCCCCTGATTCTCGGCAGCCAAATGATGATCCAAGACTGCCCGTACTCACGGCTTCCAATGCCGAAGAGTTGCTGCTTCATGAAGACATATGTAAGTTTTATCCCTTACCGTACAATTCAATCTTCGTATACCCTGCTGGTTTCCATATGTAAGTTGATATGTCGATTGGCCGATTTAGCCAGTGAGATATCTGAACAATGGAGTCATTTGATTGTCGATCTTTCAAAATCTGTAAATAGAATTGTTTATACCTAGGACCTCTCGTTTCATTTTATTTTATAAGTTGATGTTACTTGAATGTTGGTAATGAGTAGAAGTGTGAGTAAGTACGGCCGTATGGGTGAGTGTATACCAGCTTTCTGCATATGATAGCTGCTGTAGTTTGCCATGTACTTATTATTGCTGCAAGGCCTATAAGTGGCCTRATTTTATTTTCATTAGGATATTTGTCAAATAAACCTTAAATTGATGTAAAGTGAAGTGTTTTAAGTGAAGTGAAGTGTTGTCAGATATATCTTAAATATGTTAGATATTTTCATCAGGATATTTTGTCAAATAAGTGTTGCTGAAGTGTTACTGCAATGGGCTTTTTTACCTTGTCGTTAGTCATGCTTTAAATTTTCAGCTCCGCTTTCAACCACCCATTTATTCGTGTTCGCCGTGCCATGCTATGTTGATGCTGTTGGAAGCGTGGTGGGCACACACAAATATATTTGACACAATATATATATAATAAGGACAGGGAGAGAGGAAATGAATGCACTAAATAATATAATTCTTKTATCTCTTAATCTTWTATATTACATYAAACTTGCAATTACATAATGCATTTATATAAAGCTTAACTTCCTAAAATAATTAAAGTTTTCCCTATTTCTCTAGTATCCATTAATAATTTAACTTCTACCTTATTCTTCTCTTTTCCTCTCATGACATATAATTCCTAGTTTTATTCTTTATCAATCAAAACATAATAAGCTAATTATAGTTGAAATCAAGTTTATCTTCTCAACACTTCCCCTTAAACTTGACTTTCTTATAATGCCAAAGTATCTTCTGCACCTGTTAAATCTTCAAACTTTAATGGCTTTGTAAAGATGTCAGCGATTTGATCCAGTGACTTTATGAACTTCAATTCGATTTCCTTTTGTTCAATGCATTGTCGTATAAAATGGAACCTTGTATCGATATGCTTGCTTCGGTCATGAAAGACAGGGTTTTTGGCCAAAGCAGAGCTGACTTATTATCGATCATAATATCAGTGGGTTCTTTTTGTGGCAGCTGGAGTTCCTTTAATAGTCTTCTTAGCCATATTGAGTGACATGCACTTGAGGTTGCAGCAATAATTCTGACTCGCATGTGGGAGAGTGTAACAATTGGTTGTTTCTTCGAATTCCATGAAACAACATTATTACCAAGTAGAAAAGCAAAACCAGTTGTACTTTTGCGATCATCAATATCTCCAGCAAAATCACTATCACAATATCCTTAAGTTTAAAATCATTTGAGGAAGAGTATAGTAACCCATGATCCAATGTGCCTTTCAAATAGCGGAGAATTCTCTTTGCGGCTTTCAAATGAGAAGTAGATGGACTCTCCATAAAACGACTTACTAGCCCAACACTAAATAGGATGTCTGGTCGAGTACACGTTAAGTATCGTAAACTTCCTACCAGACTCTTGAACAAGGTCGGATTTACCTTTTCACCATTTGGTCATTCTTCGACAATTTCACCCCCATTCCATTGGAGTGCTCACTGGATTAATATTTAACATATTAAATTTCTTCAATACTCCTTTGTATAAGCTTCTTGTGAGATGAAAATCCATCATCTCCTTGTTGTAACTTCGATTCCTAGATAATAGGACATGTATCCCATATCTGTCATCTCAATTCTCGTGCCATTCTTTTCTTAAAATCTGCAAACATTTCAATACTGCTTCCTGTGAATATTAGATCATCCACATAGATGCAAACATAGAAAACATCACTGTCTTTCTTCTTCACATATAATGCATACTCATGAATGCACCTTGAAACCCATTCTCTTGTAGGTATCTGTCGAGCCGACTATTCCATGCTCGAGTGCTTGCTTTACACCGTATAAGGCCTTCTCAATTTCAATACTTTATTTTCCTGTCCTTTGACAATGTAACCTTCTGGTTGTTCGATAAACTTCTTGTTCTAGAAATCCATTTAGAAAAGCAGATTTCACATCCATTTGATGTATCTTCCATTGAAATTGTGCTGCTATTGAAATTAACAACCTCACCGTCTCTAATCGAGCAACTGGAGCAAAGACCTCTTCATAATCAATTCCTTGTTTTTTGTTTATAACTTTAGCGACAAGCCTCGCTTATACCTTTCAATATCACCATTGGCATTCCTTTTGATTTTGAATACCCATTTTACTCCTATCGGCTTCTTCCTTCTGGGAGTGCTGTTAATTCCCATGTTTCATTCTTTTGAATAGTTTGTATCTTCATTCATGGCATGAATCCATTCTTGTTTCTTTGCTTCATTAAAGCTCATTGGTTCAACATCGGTGAATAAGCAAAATAATGAATTATTATCTTCTACCTTTCCGTGACTTCATAAGATCTGAAATGTTTCTATATCTTTTCGGCCTTCACTTGAACTAGCTGAATCTCCACTTGTTGGTATAACATGTGAGGAGATGGTGGCGGAGTAGTGGGTCAGCCTCCAAAACAGGATTGTTGAATTACCTCATCAGAATAAGGAAGAAAATTGTAATATTCTTCCCCTTCTATGCACCACTCCCATATTGCCTCTTCATCAAATTCTACATCCCTGCTAATTATCAACTTATTGGTGTTGGATTAAATAGCTTGTAACCCTTTGATTGTTCGTCATATCCAATGAATAATAATTTCTCGCTCGATCATCAAGTTTGGATCTTAGTTGCTTAGGAACTTGTGCATAAGCAATAGAACCAAATATTCGCAGATGTGATACACTTGGCTTCCATCCACTCCATGCTTCTTGAGGAGTCACATTCTTTTAACTCTTTGTAGGGGAACGGTTAGACAATAACTGCACATGAAACTGCTTCTGCCCAAATTCTTTAGGCATCTTCTTATTTTTCAGCATCGATCGAGCATGTAAGAATGTTCTGTTTTTCCTTTCTGCTACCCATTTTGTTGAGGTGTCTTGGAACAGTGAGCGGTCTGCGAATTCCATTGTCCTCACAATATTTGTTGAATTCGGTGGATGTAAATTCACCACCTCTATCTGTTCTCAATGCCTTGATCTCATAACCACTTTCTTTTTCAACCATACTTAACTTCTTGAAGGTATCAAGTGCTTCAGATTATTTTTCAAGAAATAAACCCATGTTTTCTGCTATAATCATCAATAAAAATAATAAAATATGAACGTTTACCAAGTGACAGGGCTTGATAGTCCACATATATCTGAGTGCACCAATTCAAGTGGCGTAGTTGCTCTTGACATAGATTGTTTAGGAAATGCCTTTCTTGGATGCTTGCCTAGTAAACATGCTTCACAAATTTGATTCGGATGATCAATAGATGGTAATCCTCTTACCATTCTTGCTTCCCATTTCTTTAATACTTTCAAAATTAAGGTGACCAAATCTCATGTGCACCTCCAAGAAGGATCTTCTACACAAGTCTTCAAAACAATTGGACCAATTGTTCGAAGATTTATTAAGAACATACGATTTTTCGTCATAGAAACTGTAGTTATAATGTTGAGTTCTATCACGAAGCCACAACTTTGTCCCTCCATAATTATTTGCACCCGTTGACTTCTAAAAGCTGACCAACACTTAAGATGTTGCTTCTTAGGTTCGGTATATAATAAACATCAGTAATTAGTTTATGACTTGAATCTTTCAATTCAATCATTATTGTACCTTTTCCTTCAATTTTTTACTTTGAGCCATCGCCAAAAGTAACGTTGCCTGTCACAGTCGTATCAAGATCGACAAATTTGTTTTTGTCTCCAGTCATATGGTTGCTTGCTCCATTGTCAAGATACCATGTGCAATTCCCATCCTTCTTTTCTTCTATTTTTAGAGCTAACAACATAGTTGACTCTTCTTTGTCTTCTCTATCTTCAATAAGATTTGTTTCTTCATGCACCTTTTTCGAATGACACTCCCATGCAAAATGGCCATATTTGTTACAATTGTAACATTGAATATTAGCCTTATCATTGTTCCTTTTCGGAATTATTCGGTCCTCTACCACGTCCACGACCTCTGGTAGAAGTTTCGCCTCTATAATAATTCTGGAGTTTCGTCATCTCCCCCTCTTCCTTGACCACGACCATTTCCACGACCTCGTCCTCGTTGGCCGCCTCTACCACGTGATTGAAAATTTTGTTTATCACGTGTAAATCCTTTATCATTAAAGGATGTTTTGACTTGCAGCACTGCTGCTCATCTTCCAACTTTTCCCTTCTTTAAGAATTCGTTGCTCATGGGCTTGAAGAGACCCATTTAATTCATCAACTGTCATCGAATCTAAGTCCTTATTAGATTTCTATAGCAACCACTATGTGTCATAATCAGGATTAAGAGAACGCATATTTCTCTACTATGCGAGAATCTTCCATCAATTCTCCAAGCCTCTTCATTTGATTCACAATGTTTAAACTCTTGTGAAATATCTGAGATGGTTTCTTTGCCAACATCTCAATTTTTTCAACTCTCCTCTTAGAGTTTGAAGTCGAACCTTCTTCACTCTGCTTACTCCTTCAAAATTCTTTTTGAAGGTATCCCAAGCTTCTTTTGAACTAGTTGCATTAGCAACCTTTTCAAATTTCATCATCCAGACCTTGATGGATGACTGTAAGTGCATTCTCTGACTTTTTTCTCTCCCTATCTAACGCTTCTTTTCTGCTTGAGTTAATTTATTTCATCTTCTGGGTGTGTATAACCTTTCTCAACAATCTCCCAGACACCTTGAGCTCCAAGAATTGTTTTCATTCTAGAGACCACTTTCATAATTTCTTTTGTAAGTTTTGGGTATTGAAAAGCTACGACATTAGTTTTGATGCCATATTATATAAACTAGCTCTGATACCACTTTGTTGAAGCGTGTGGCACACACAAAATATTTGACACAATATATATATATAAGGACAGGGAAGAGAAATGAATGCACTAATAATATAATTCTTATATCTCTTAATCTTATTATATTACATAAACTTGCAATACATAATGGCATTTTATAAAGCTTAACTTCCTAAAATAATAAAGTTTCCTATTTCTCTAGTATCCATTAATAATTAACTTCTACCTTATTCTTCTCTTTCCTTCTCATGACATATAATTCTAGTTTTATTCTTTATCAATCAAACATAATAAGCTAATTATAGTTGAAATCAAGTTTATCTATTCTCAACAGATGCTATTGGTTTTTTTGTGTCATTGGTTATCATGCACAGACTGAGAGTTTTGACAGTGCTGAAATTTAACTATATGAGTATCTAAGTCTCGTTTAATTTGCCAATGCATATATATATGGTTGCATTTATAATTTGTGTACCTCATTCAAGATTCATGATTCATATAATTTTCTTCTTACATTTAAACGCCTCCCGCAGCTCCGTTTTTCCTTATAGAACTTGCCTAATAGACTCATGCAATAACATGATTAATATTTTTATGAGTTCTGTCCACTAAATGGCATTGGTAATTTGGTATCCAAACAATTTCATTTCAATATAAATGCAATATGCACATTCTAATGACAATTAACTATATATAAGTAGTTGTTTCATCCATATTATATTAACTCTGCATTTGATACCATGGATTAGCGGCAATACACTAATGTTCATTTTACTTGCAGTGGCGTCTCACAGTAGTCAGCAGGGAGCGAAGTATATATCATGCCAACKGTACTATTGTTACTTATTGCAAATTCGATGTGGCAATTACTTGCTAAGGGCAAGGAGGCTACTCCAACAATTCATTGTTGACATGTACGTAAAGCTTGAGAATTCAAGGTTGGATTATTTCAGACATAACCAAGCTGCTATCAGAGCTGAGCTATATCAAGGTATTGTTGATACTTTCTTAGGACGAGAAACAGAAGGTGCAAATGTTGGCCATCGTGTTGTGCTCCCTCCTTCTTTCATCGGTGGACCTCGTGATATGCAGCGGCGTTACCTTAATGCCATGTCTCTCGTTCAACGCTATGGCTTGCCAGATCTTTTTTTTTAACTATGACATGCAACCCAAACTGGCCCGAGATACAACAAGGGGAACATGCACAAAATAGACCCGATTTGGTTGCTCGCCTTTTCAATGCAAAGCTAACTACCCTCAAGCATGAAATAATGAAGAAACATGTTTTTGGGTAAGTTGCTGCATGTATTCATGTTGTTTAGTTTCAGAAGTGTGGTCTTCCCCATGCCCACTTCCTAATTATTCTTAAACATGAGTTCAAACTCAAGGATCCCGAAGACTACGAAAATTTTGTTTCGGTGAAATCCCTTCTCAATCAGAACCACACCTCAGGGGAACAGTGCTAAACCATATGATGCACAGCCCATGTGGCCTGGCACATCCGAATTGTCCTTGCATGAGAGAAAAAGATGGCATACTTACATGCAAGTCTAAGTATCCAAAGCAGTTCATGTCTCACACAACAAGTAATACAAACGAATATCCTTTGTATAGGAGACGAGAAACAGGCGAGGTTGTGAAGGTTCGCAGTGAAGAAATGGATAACCGATGGGTAATACCGTACAATCCTTATTTATTAGCCCTCTTTGATTGCCACATCAATGTTAAGGTATGCTCAACCATCAAAGCTGTCAAGTATTTGTACAAGTACGTATACAAGGGGCATGACCAAATATCTTTCAGTATTAATCCCGGGCAAGAAGTGAATGAGATTGATAATTTTCAGTGAGGTCGATGGATTTCACCTCTAGAAGCAGTATGGCGTATCTTTGGGTTTGACTTGTATGACATGACCCCTCCTGTGATGCCATTACAAATCCATCTCGAAGACATGCAACCCATACAATTTCAAAGCCAAGAAAGCTTGTCAACTATCATTGCAAATGAGAGGCGTGCAAAGATGCCTCTTACTAAGTTCTTCCGCATGAATAGAGAACGACCTGACGATCCACAATATCTTTACTCTGAATTCCTTGAGTACTTTACATGGGATAAAAAAGCAAAGAAATGGAATGATAGGCAGAGAGGTGTATCTATTGGAAGGCTCAACTTTGTAAGCCCAGCTGATGACAAGAGGTTTTTCCTACGGATCTTACTTGCTCATTTTCGTGGCCCAAAGTCATTCCAAGATCTAAAGACCGTCAATGGCTATGAGTGTCCCACCTTCTAAGAAGCTGCTTTGCAAAGAGGTCACATTGAGCACTGTGATGCAAACGAAAAGTGCCTAAATGAGGCAACTGAGACTCATATGCCGAGGGCACTTAAACAACTTTTTGTGACAATTCTATTGTTCAACCGACCTTCGAATCCGAGAGTTCTTTGGGATAAATACTACTTGCACCTCTCAGAAGATTTCAGGCATGCATACCAGGAAAATGAAAACAAAATTTTCCGTGAGACTGCTCTATCTATCGAGAAAGCCCTTGAGGGCATGGGTAAAACCTTAACAGAGTTCAACTTAGATCATCTCCATTGTGAWCAATTTGAATCTGCAAGGGTGATAAGAGACATTTAGGATGTCATTGATGCGCCGATTCCAGAGGAATGTAATAGGGCTCGTAAGCAACTGAATAGTGGGCAAAAAGCAGCATATAAGAGCATTGTTAAGTGTGTCAAGGATAACAAGCTAGGCATGTTTTTTATTGATGGTCCTGGGGGCACTGGCAAAACATTCCTCTATGGAGCACTTTATGCCAAGGTCCGCCTCCTCAACAAAATTGTCCTAGCAATTGCTTCGACTAGTATAGCTGCTGTAAATTTGCCGCATGGTCGGACTGCCCATTCAAGATTTAAGCTCCCTCTCGATACTAATCTCTCGGTGACATGTGACTAATGTATTGTCTTGATATATAGTTTTTCTCCCCATTCTCTTGCTGTTTTGAATGGTTTTTTGCCTTCTTAAGGGCCTCCTTGCTACTAATATGTTTGTTTAGTGTTTGAATGAGTTTTAGG
The DNA here is from genome assembly GCA_008642245.1 of Bassia scoparia. Classification (NCBI taxonomy): domain Eukaryota; kingdom Viridiplantae; phylum Streptophyta; class Magnoliopsida; order Caryophyllales; family Amaranthaceae; genus Bassia; species Bassia scoparia. Next base: position 12,847 of record SNQN01000061.1, on the reverse strand, counting down.
TTGCTTTCATTGATTTGGAGTGATTTTGGACTCATTTGCGAGCACTACGGAGCTTTTAGAGGAGTAGCGTGGAGCTAGGAATGGAGCTATGGACATATGCTCACTCTTTTGGCATACGTCAAGTTTCGTATGTTGGATTAGTGTGATTCAAGTTGTATTAAAAAATTGACATCGAGAGCTTCAATTTGATAGGTCACATGTATGATTTGAACCAACAGCTTAGTAGCCCGTCGAGATAGCCCAGAATCAACCCGTATAGAACTCAAACCGATCGGTTTGACTTAAACTCGGTTCAGGTCGTTTCGACATCTTTAATTATTCTCTTTTAGGCTATTTTTGAGGATAGATTGTCTTTTAGCGGCTCTTTTATTGAGCAATCCGAAGTATTAAGAAGGAGATCCTAATTGGAAATCACTTTTATTACTCACAATAGTTTCAACGAATTACTTTTTGACCCTCTTTTTTCTATTCATTCGAATCAGAGTAAATTCACTCATTCTATTCAATTCAATTGCTCTTGTACTATTTCATCCTAATTCATTCACTATGCTCTATTTATTCGCTTTTGATCATGTTTTCCCCCAATTCGCCAATGTCCTGTTTAATAATATTGATAGAGAGTTATTCTACGGATTGGGGATCATCGCATATGATGACATGATTTGGTTGATTCATTCATGACTTGGCTTTATCCATTCATGTAGTATGTTCTTCTCGTATCAATTTCGTAGCCCGACTTAATCTCAATTTCTTAATCACAAGTTCTCTGATGCTGATTAGCCCAAGATCACTCAATACTGTAGAACGCGACTAGTCCTAGTGGGCAGTTCACGGTTATAAGTAGTTCTTGTTCCATTGATCGGCGGGAGCTTTGAACCCTATTTTGATTATGCACTTATGGAATTGTGCTGCCGAATTCTGTTAATTACTTTTTAACCATGCCCTGAATTCGTTTATAATAGTTATAATAGATCATCGTTCACTTTTATTGTCTAAATATTCAATACACATCAAGTTATCTTAATTAGTTTAGAGTTTATCCAGTTATCATAGTGTTCCTTTTGGATACGATCCTGTTACCACTAGCTGCAGGTTAGTTTTAATAGGTACTTTTGATAGGCACGCGACAAGGCTATCAAATTTTGGCGCTGTTGTCGGGGAAGCGGCTTTATTTATTGATTAACTATTTAAGTCTGAACTATTTTCTTTTTGTTATGTCTTAAAGAACAGTTCGTTGTTCTTCGGGACAGTACTTACGATTGCTGCAGTTTTCTCTAGTTTATGCGCAGGTCTTCCCGACTTGGGGATTTGATTCCATACGATCCCGAGGTGGAGCGAACTTACCATAGACGAAAGACTTTCGCTAGGCGATCGGATTTTTCAGATTTTTCCGTCTCTCGTCAGTTTTCAAATCCCTTGTACAAAACTGATTTAGGGGAGGAGGAGTCACATTCTGTGCGCAACGAAATACTCCATTCTGATTCTGAACCTGAAGAGATGGCGGCACAGCTAGAACGCTCTCTTATGGACTACTCTCAGCCTAGTCGGAACAAAATTTTGAGGGGTCTAGGCATGCCTACTCCAACGGCAGCCAACTTTGAGCTTAAGKCTGTGCTGTTGAATATGATCGAGCGCAACCAATTTCGAGGGAATGGGACTGAGGATCCTAACATGCATATCTCTAATTTCCTCCAATGTTGTGGTATTGTCAAGCATGCTAGCTGGTGTTGAGTCGGACCAACTTCGTGTCATGCTATTCCCTTTTTCACTATGGGACAATGCGCGTTTGTGGTTGAACAGTCTTGATCCTGATACTTACAACACATGGGATTCAATTTCTCTTGCTTTCTACAAGAAGTATTATCATCCAAAGAAGACTGCTCAAATGCGTAGCAAAATCACTAACTTTACGCAGGATGTTGATAAGACTTTATATGAGGCATGGGAGCGATACAAGGAATTACATCAAATGTGTCCWCATCATGGATTAGAGAAGTGGCTCTTGGTTCAGACCTTCTATAACGGTTTGAACAGTGAATCTCATATTATTCTCGATTCAGCAGCAAACGAGAGGTTCATGAGTCAGACAGTCAATGCTGGATGGAAGCTGATTCAGGAAATGGCCAATCATAATGCTCAATATGTCAATCCTAGAGGTGCGATGAAGAAGAGTGGAAAGCATGTTGTCGATCAGATTACTCTATTGGTGGCCCAAATTTCAGCCATTAATCAGTAGTTAGATGGCATTCATATGAATCGGTCAGCTACAATTGCAGTTGTTTTAGGGCCGAGTGAGATGTATTATTGTAGGACGTGGGCCGCGCCCTATGTGTATAGCGGGCGCGCGGCTTGGTACTACATCGAGGTGCTTTGCGTGGGCTTGAGCCACGGAGCCCGCACGTGAGTGCGTTGGGGTAGTGTTGTTGAGTAAGGGGAGTCGCCACCGTGCCTATAAAGGTTATTCACGGACGCCCGAAACGTTGGTGCAAAATTAATGGCCCCACGTTCTGATCCAGTAACCATTCCGTGGGTGGACATGGTACGAATAGTCTTGTAACATTCCGCGCATGTGCGGCCTTATCGGTCTCATTGCAATTCCATATCACGATTATTGATGCCTCTTACATTTTTTCGCCCTAGAGCCGTCTAACTAAGTTATCGAAGTGTGTTTCTTTATGCACAGAGCTCCTAACGTGACATTGTGCCTTTGTTATCAGTTTTAAACGGGCTTAAAACGGTTTGTCTGTTTATCTGATTTTAAGTGATTCCTTTTCCGGTCTGTTTGCAAAATATTACAATTATACAATGATAAATGCGAGTTTTTGACTCCAAATTAGATACAACCAATCTTACCTATCTGCAAAAACAAAAGGTAAGTTGTAACGAGCGAACGTCTCCGCCTTGTGCTTGTTCTTGCTTGTTGAATCGAAAAGATTGTGCTTTGAATTCAGAACAAATGTGTTTAGGTGTTTGAGAGGAGAGGGTAGACGGTGTCTCGGTCGTGGTGTTCGGAATGAACAGGAGGCACGTTTTATAGCACGAGGGGAAACGAGGGGAAAAACCTTGGTCATATCGGGTGGCCTGCGTTTCGCAGTGGCCTGCGTATATAGCAGGTCTGCGTATTACGCAGGCTCTGGTATTATACGCACCCTTGCGTAATATTTTTTCAAACCTCGTATTTTTTTCTCGATTTTATTCGTTGATTTGCCTTGATTCGACGCCCTTAGACATCCTTGCTCTCCAGAGAGTTCTCGGTGTTCTAGAAGGTTCACGTATTTCGGATATTTTGTGTTTTGTATGTTTTTGGTATTTTATGCGTATTAAACTTTAAATCATAGCAAATGAAAAATATCTTTAAAATACTGGTGAGCTCGAAAATGTGAGAGTGTGATGAAGTGGAAATTATGGGGTCACCTATAATTATTTTTAATCTAAATAGAAAGACTAAAAATGAAATAATTAAATATAAAGAAAATGTTTTTGCCCATTTTTTGTCTTATGCTCAATAGTTCGGTATGACCCCGTATTTTCAACTTTTGTGGTTCAGCTCTTTTCTAAGCTCGAACATCGCGGACGCGGGTATGTTTATCACTGGCTTATCTTTTGGGGAGACATTTTTACGTGTTACAGAGAGCCCCCCCTTTGATTGAGTCTGAAGGCCGTAGTCTCGTAGCGAAGTAAAGTATTCGATTCGGGCGGCGAGCACTCAGAGGTTCTGCGACTGAGTTCCCCTTTTCGCTATGTTACCGCAACAGGTTAGTTTACTGTAGCGTGTCCCGTGCGGCTCTATTTGCTTGCTTGGAATTTGTTGCTTGGAGTATCCACCCGAGAGTTGCGCGGACCTTCTTGAGCGGGAGACGTTCAAACCGAGGATTTGACGGACTTTGTAGCGGGAGACATTCCGACCGAAGATGTGCTGACGGACTTCTGTGAGGGGAGTTCCAGACCGAGATGATGCTGACGGACTTTGTAGCGGAGAGTTCCAAGCGAATGTGCTGACGGTTCTGTAGCGGTGAGGAGATTCAGACGAAAGATGTATTTGCTTGAGATTTCTGAAGCGCGAAGTCGACCAAGATGCTTTCTAGATTTCTGTAGCGGGAGCAGAGATTCGTAGACCGAAGATTATTTGCTTGAGATTTCTGCATAGCGGGAGATCGGCTTTTAGCCCGGAAGATGTATGCGGATTTCTGGGCAAAGGAGATTCCAAACCGAGAAGGTGTGTATGTTTGGAGGGTTGCTTCTGAAATGTCGAAATTGATGCTTGAGAACTTTGGATTCTATCTCTGGGGTATTTTTGGTAATTTGTGCTTTTGGGTTATGTTGTATTTTGAGGTTTTTGAAGTTTGCCTGTTTCCGGGAGTTTGGCCGACCGTTGGTGATAATGCAGCGCAGCTAAGGAGGCAGGCTTCACGTGGAGCGTTATACGTTAAGACTGCGTATTCATCGTTTTCTGGTATAATCGCCGAATTCGCGTATTACGCTGCTTTTTTGGGCGTGTTTTTATTCAGCTGCTCCTTGCTTTTGGTTCATTTCGCTTGTTCTTGCATATTTCGGCCTTTTGCTTGCTTTTTTCCACAAAATCTACCCACGATTTTGTATTTCGGCTAATAGAGCCTTGAGACTACATCTCCATTCAGGTCTCTTCTCTTTTTCTGTCTCATTTTCTTGGGGTTTTTTTTCATGATCATTGCTTGTGTGTTGTGCTTGCATTGTTTGGCTTGTGTTAACTTTTGTGTTGCTTATGCTTGTGCTTGTTTGTTCGTTTTGAGATTGCGCCTTGAATGATTGAACAGAGTTGCTGAAACCTCCTATTTGGCGATTTTTATCATTTTGGCCAAATATTAGTTTGATTGTTGGATTGGCCATAGATTGATTGGATTTTTGGATGTGATTTTTTTTTGTGTGGACTTTTGATGTTTTGGCTTGAATATGATGCTACCTTGAAATTTGCCGTTGTTGCTTGATAACACCAGCTCTAACTTGTGATTCTGCATTCTTGATGGTTGATGTTGAATGCAACATTGCTTTCATTGCCTTGACTCAAAGATTGGCTATGGTGTTAGGCTTGTTCTGAAATTCATTCGGTGTTATGTTTTCAACATTGCTATTGTGCTGTTCACTTACATGGACACTTCAAAATTTATTCAGTACTTCATGTATGTTAGCTTGATTTCATATTGCTTTTTTGCTTCATTCGACTGTTTGTTGGTTTTACTACACATACTTAGACTTTTATTCCCAATATTTGTTTATGTTGTTGTGAGCAGTCTAACTTAGGCGATTTTTCCTCGCAGGGCTCTTTACCTTCTGGGGTTTGGATTGTCGTGTATAGCCGTTATGTGCACGATTTTTTCTAATTGTTTGTTTTCTTTGTTGGTGGGGACCTATAGGGGGTCCCGGGGGTACACCCACAAAGACGTTCCTACTCGTTTCTCGGAAAATGCCTGGATGCCTCTGGTTCCGGATCAGTTTGGTTGCATAGGGAACTTATCGTTCTCGCCCTCTTTCAGGGATTGTAGTCTTCTTTCTTTTTGGTGGATGTGCTCATTTATTGAGTTTGCTTTGTCTTGAGGATTACGGTGCGAGTACGGCACTCTCTGGAGTGGCCACTTTTCTGTTCGCATCTCGACATCCGACTTTGGTATGGGAACCGGGTTCATCTTTCGTAGAACTTCAAAGCAAATGCCGACACCGGGTCCTCATCTTTCGTTCTTGCATTGTTGGGTGGTTCTGGCACAGCACCACACTTTCCCTTTTCGTGGGGTGAAATATATATCCTTTTGCTTTTTTTTTTTATTTTTTTGCTCCAGGCTGCTTTCACGGGCAACCTTGGTGATGACTTCTGTGACATTAGTTCAGAGGAATTCCTCAGCTGCTTGGCCATTTTGTGTTCTCTATTCCGAAGAGGAGAGCTGTTGAAGACTGGGTCTCTTAGACGAATTGATGGCACATGTTACTGGGTCGCGAGCTGCTTATCTTGCGTGTGATCAAAGCTTTTTGGTTTCGTATGCCGGGTAAGCCCGTTGCAATTGCGTTACTTGCTTCTTTGCATTGCGTCGTTCAACTTTATGCTGGCGGTTTAGTTGAGCTGCTTGTGGCTGGGAAAGCTTGCGGGCAATAGATTGTGCGTGAAGGTGGCGGTTGAGGCCGTGGGGGTGATCAGTTTACTTTGTCCTTTGTATCTTTTGTCTTTCTTCTCACTTAAGTGTTGACTTATTGTGTGTTTTTGCAGCTCGTGTGCTTTTTTTCGCCTATGCCTGCGCTCTGGGCTCCGTTCCGTGTATGTGTTGGGCGCGGGCGTCAGACTTGAGACCCCAAGATGCTCTGTAGCATGTAGAAGTCACGTTGAAGTCACAGATGGTAGATATTGCCTTGGTTCTTTCCTTTTCATTTTCATACTTTGTGACATTTCTGCTCTTTATTGGTGCCTTGTCGCCCTTTTGCGAGTTGATCATTCTTGCTGCCTTGGCTTTCCAGGCCGGGACTGTCGGGTGTTCAAGACGCTACCTGACGCGGGTTCTTGGGTGAGTTGTAATGGCGTTTGTCGGGATTTTTCTGTGGTCCCTGGATCTCTCGGCATTTTGCATTCAACTGTTGCGGCATTGAACTGCTTTTGGGTCCGTGATACACTCTTACTTCCCGAGGGTGTGTCTATGTTGTTGAGTGTTGTCCCTCGCCTAGCTCTGTGTTCAGTTCAGTTGCCCGGTACTTGCTTTCTTTGTTTCTTGGACTTGTTTGTTTGCGAATGCCATTTTCTCGCTTTTCCCGTTTTGTAGCATGATTTGGGATGGAGTTTTCTTCGCTTGTTTACATCGTTCTGAATGGCGATTCGTCAGCAGGGACTTGGTGAGGCGCTTAAGGCGCGTGCTCTAGTTCCTTGCATTGACTTCCAAGGATGATAACTCTTGGTTGTTGGTATTTTATTCCCCATTTTCCTCGACCCACCCATAGTTCATTTTCCCGCTTGTGAGTTAACTTGTGTGCCTTTAGTTTACGGCGGGATCGGACGATGCTGGGGTGATTGTTCTTGATGCTTGACGCTCGACAGTTTCTTGGGATGTTATCTTTACCGCGCTTTTTGTTTATGTTTCAATGTTGCTTGTTTGATGCTTTTCTGTTTGTAATTCAGGGTAACAAGCGCGTTGCGCCTCGTTTTTTTCAGTCTCATCTCGCACGTTTGGCTTTAGCGGGATCACAGTTGTGTCTACTCTTCCGCATTCAGGCCCCAGCATCATGCTTCCATGTGCTTTCGAGTGCGGCACGGCCATTTGTCTCCGTCTCTTACCCGTGGTATCGTTCATGATGGAGTGTGGTGTGGGACTGGGGGTGACTCAGTAACTAGGACCTTGCTTGAATACGGGTTGTATGTGCGCTTATGTTTGAATGTTGAACGATGTGTTTGCTTCTATTGGACTTATGTATGATGCTTGTATGAGTTTGTTGTTTCGTATGTATTGTGTTTGTGTTTATGATGTATGTATGTGTTTGTGTTTGCATGGTCTGTATGCTTGGACGGCCGCTTCCTCCCCAAAAACAAAAAATCATTACGTGCGTTTAGTGTGTTGCCGACATGCCATTAGCCGATCAACGTCCGTGTGCAATACGGCTGAATAGCAAACCTTACCCAAATTGAGTGGAATCATTCGAGTTGATATGGCGTGTATGGAGCGTATTACGTACAGGGAGGTACTACGCTGCTCTGCGTTTCGCTTCCTAGTCGCGTTATCCGTTGCGTCGCTCCTTTCCAAATTTGGACAAGTCCGAACTCGCGCAAGCTGCGTTTACGTGTTTGGCTGCAGTTATACGCTCAAGTCAGCGTTTACCGCTCCCTTTCTGCGTATATCGCTCAGGCTTAGGCTTTGGCTCAGTCTTTGCGTGCATTCTTACTGCAGACCGTGTTTTTGGGATTTGCACTCGAAAACGCACTCTTGTTGTTTTCTCAACCTTAAACTTTTTTCTTAGTTTTAGGCAGGTCGCACGGTTGATTTCGCTCTAGTATGGATACGTGGTCCTTCCACCGGTCAAGGTGACATTCGTCGCCTCATCTGCAGGTCCTGTTTCTTGTGTTCGGTTCGTGCTTGATATGCCTTTTTATTTGCTGCCTTAACTTTGGTCTCGTATCATTCTTTTGCTTTAACAATAATGCAATTACCACTTTGCTGAAGCTTCTGCCTTTTGCGTTGGCCTATGGTCCCCTGCCTTGCGGCCCTGACTTATCGAGTTCTTTTATTATTTTCGAATTTATTGGCTTGAGAAGCAACGTTTCACTGTTTTTGGCCCGAGTCGATTTTTGGATTAAATGCATTTGAAATGCGGTGAATTAGTGTGCTCATAGGAGAAGCCTTATTTTTTGCTATTTTGTCATTATTCTCCTTCCTAACTGGATTTGCTTGTTCGTTCTTGTTGTTGCAATGCAGTTGTCATTCACCTCATTACTTTGTTGGGGAGCTGTTGCTTGCTTTGGACGACTTTGGGGAAAGAGTCCTTCATGCTCCTTGTTGTTGCCTCTATTTTTGCAGGATCATTCATTCTTTATTTGTTATTAAGTGTATTTTGTTTTTTGTTACGTACTATTCTTCGGCCAGTATTTGACCTGGCCGCTGTTCTTTGGTTTTGCTCTGAGACATGGCATCGCTATACTAAGCTATTTCTCGCAACGGTTCGTTCTTGTAGTTTTCGAGCGTGGGTACGATTATTTGGATGGAGAAGCTGTTGATCGTGGGTTGTTTCCATGGTGGCGATATTGAGACTCGATGAATCGCGTGACGGAGGGCTTGGACTTTCGTGGTCTCGCGGGCGCTTGACTTTCTTTTTGTCGTCTTATGGTTCGGTATGGAGGAACAATCTCACCGATGTGTTGTCTGTACGGCCTCGATCCTCGTTGTTAGGGTCTTGAAGGGTGGTGTGGCTTTGGTGTTCCCAAGTCCTAAGTGGAGGTCGTCTTGGTGGCGTGATGCGACAAATTTCGCTTTTCTACAGAGGGATGCTGCCAACCTGCGACGGTTGCTGCCATAGGGCTGCGGAGAGGAGATTTAAGAAGAAGCGACCTTTGGGAGGATAAGTGTTTTGTTTCCTACCTTAGCGTTCGGATGAACTAATTTAGCTCAGGTCAGGACGCCTTGGCACCACGGCACTGCACCTGCTTGGCGCCGTCGATGGCCCTGATGAGGCGAGTCAGAAATCTAGACCCACCCTACTCAGAAAAAAACAGACTTGCCCCGAGAATGGTTGCGAGATTATTGTTAGCACCGGACCAGCGCTGCCCCCAAGTACGGTGGTAAGGGAGCAAGTCGCGATCGGCAGGAAGCAGCTGCAAGTGGAATGGCAAGAGGAAGTTGCTGCTTTCTTTCTTTGCTTTCTATTGTCTGCCTGCGTGCCTTTTTATCTTTGCCTTATGTGTATGATCAATAAAGTTTGTTAACGCTTTATTTGCTTTCAATTATTTACCATTATTTGTTGTCTGTTTTTTTCTCTTGCTTTTGGAATTCCATGAGCAGGTAAATGGGGTTTTTTTTAATGGCGGCCGCACTTCAAAGAAGTTGCTCGTATCAGTGATAGGGCATGTCGTTCATATGGTTGGGATACTGTGAGAGGTGCTCCTGCTTTTGTGGGTTAAAGTATGTTCTTTAATTGTCCTGTTGATGAGGCTGCAACTCGTGCTATTATCTATCACCTCACGGCCCTCAGTAACCTGTTTTGACTATTGTGGGCTGCACATTTGGACGACCTTGTCGCAGGGGTCTCCACAGCTTTATCTGTTACTCATGCTTTAACCCAAGTTACCATCTTGTGTCGAGGCTTACCTTTGTTGAAATGCTCGTGGTCCTTTGTTAGTTTGCACACTTGTTTAGGCGCGAGGCTCTCCAAAAGTGTGGTTTTCATCTGGTCAGGCCTGGGGACTTGCTTTCGAGCGCATGCGGGTGTGGACTCATTTCCATTGGGTTTCTTGAATGTTTGTTACATAAACAGTGAGTAGGGTGTATCCCGTGGAGTTCATTGAAGTTCGCTATCCACAGCAGCACATGGGCGCTTGTCGAGCCTTCTACTAGGTCTTCGCTCATTTGCATGATCGTCCTTCCTTTTTGTTTGCTGTTCATACACGCTCGCTTGGTTTGTGGCCGATCTGGGAGGACGTGGTGCTGATTATTTTTACTAGCCATACATGTCCTCTTTGAAGTGAGTTCCTCTGTCGGTAATGCTGATTTCCTGTGGCTCCCAGCGCAACACATTTTCTGTCCATGACTTTGCATGTTTTAGTCTGAGGTCGCCATTTAGGGCTGCTCACCATTTTTGTGCATGTCTGCGCGACTAGAGATTCTGCCCTTGTTGGGGGTATCTTTCCTCTATGCTCGATGCCCCTGTGGAACTGGCAGGGGTACCCTGAACGGTATAATAGCAGGGATGGAGGTCCCGCTGCAGTTGGTTCTTTTGGCAGTGTCAACTTCTCTGATGTGTTGTAGTCTTCTGGTTATCACTAATAGCAAGGGTATGATTTTTCTCGCCAACATTTTCATCATTGCGTGCCGCACACGCCGCCATCAGTTTCTGATCGCTTTTGTTCTTCTTGGCATGAGTAATGCGCTGATAGCCTTTTTTTGCTTCCTTCGTGTGACTCAGTTTCGATGTCATCGCCCTTGGGGGCTCGTTTGTGCTTTTTCGAGCGGGAAGGGATTCCCTTTGTAGACTTTAATGTGTGCTCCAGGCTCATTTCTTCTTGGACTGGTCTTGTCTTCATCCCCTTAGCATTCGATGGTGGGCTTGCGCCTTTCGTGACTTTCGGACGGCATTTTATGGGTACGAGTTCGGGGTCTTCACTGAGCTAATTTAGCCACTCTGCAATTGTTCAGTGTACTCGGGGAGGTAGTTTCCTATCTCCTTTGACTGTCGGGCTTGTCTTAGCGTGCTTGATAACGGGCCCACCTCTCCTTCTGCTTTCCCTTTCCAGGGATTTGCATTGTGTACGCAGCGTCTCCTTTCACCCCACTCTCACTAAGCGCATGGTGTTCTCCCCATCTATGCGGCTTCATATTTGCGGTCTGTTTGTTCGAGTTAAGTTTCTAGAATGGTGTGTGCTCCCTTCTTCATGCGTACCAGAGATATGCCACGCTCCTTTTGGTTTGGATCATCAACCGTATCCCCACAGCCCTTTCGTATCACTAGCTCTGACGGCGGATTCAACGTCTTTATTCCTCTGCTTATCCGGGCGATCTAGAATTCTAAGGACATGCTTCCCTTGTGCTTTGGTCTATCTTGAGATCGGATTGGAAGATAACCCATTTGATAGCCCATCATAGAGTTCTTAGGACGATTTCAACTGCGACTCAGCTTTGGGCTGTGGTGTCGTGGGTAGAGTGTGCCGCGTTTTTGGTTGCAAGACAGGCAAGGCAAAGTTTCTGTATATGGGACTACTGTTCGTTTGCGGACAACTTCTTGCTCACTACACTACCTTATGGATATTTCTTCCGTTGGCTTCCTTGGCAGCATTTGCTCCGCCGGTCTCTGCGTGACACGCTCCCCCGGCTGAGCCCGTGTGGTAGCCGGACTGGTCCGTACGGGATGGAGTTCGGCGCGTTCCTCTCTCTTGTCGACACAGCTGTTGCTTAATCCGTCCCAGTTCTATTGGTTTCCTCTCTCTAGTTGCGAAAGTGGTTCACGCCTCAGTGGTGGACGCATCGACCTGCTCGTGGCATGAAGAGTCCAAATCTGGATTTTTTCGTTTAAGGTGGTTTGCAGGGGCATTTATGGTTTGCTTTTTGAGGGTCGATTTGATGCCCCGGCTGTACTGACCTCCCAAGAAGCTTTCAGATCACTGGCAACACCGCCCCTTTTGTGGATGAGTCTCATGGTGGTGTATTTGCGAGCTCTCGAGACTTTCTTACGCCGGCTGCTGTGCCTCTTGTCGTCACTCTTGCCATTTACTTCATGTTCATATTTCCACTTCCTTATGCATCATGTCATGCGCGCGGTAGTCGGCGGCAGTTATAGGTGGCTCCGCTCTTTTCAAGCCCCCGAACGGACTGCTTCCATTGTTCCCATGGGGTGTTTGCAGCTGTCTGTTCACTGTCTTCTTTCACCCTCTTTCTTGTATTATATCGCTGCGTATCATCCATGAAGGCTACGAGAGTGACGGTTGCCCGATGTATCCACCAGGACGTTCCATGCTGTGGTCAAGCGGATAAATTCCTTTGGTTTGCTTTGTTTGAGGTCTTGGAAATCAAACAATTCGGGACTTCCTCCTTCTTTGACCTGGCGACTACATTGGCCAATCCATTCTGATGGCTTCTTTCTTAATGAAATGCCTCTACTGCTTGACTAGCTCTTTTCATTTGGGCATATTTTCAGCAGTTTTTTTTTTTATTTTTTAGTTTCTGCCTGAGGTTTTGCCTGAATATGGTATGGTATGCTCGCATCTCTGGTCGATCACTGGCATGTCTCTGTAAAGACACTGTGAAACATCTTTGTATTTTGACAGTTCGAATTATAGTGCTTTTCTTCTGGGTAGCAGCTGAAAGAACCCTATCTCTTATATGTGGCTCAATCATTGCTCAGATTGCTATGCATTTCTTTCACCCAGGAATCCTCTTCAATGATGGGAGTTCCTTTGCTTCATCGATTCATTCCATTGCCTTTTATAAGTTCTCAGTCGTTCATTGTTTCAATTATTATAGCGCAGTCAGAATAACAAGCAGTCAGATAGGCGGAGCAAGAACTGGGCAGGCGACACCGCTCGCCCCCACGGCATGTCTTTGATATTCTCGATTCATCTACATTCGACAAGCAGACCGCTCGAAAGAGGCTGAGAGACATATTAGATCTACCCAGTTTCTCCCCTCCTTCTCTCTTCCTT
>SNQN01000060.1:233507-255811 GCA_008642245.1 Bassia scoparia | reverse complement strand
GGTTGTGTTTCGTTTTGCAAGGCAGAGCAAAGTGTGTTCCTGAATGCTACTATTAATAGTGATGAAGAGGCTTTTAAATTGTATAATGATTATGCATATAAGATTTGTTTTAGTGTTAGGAGAGGTAAAACAAGGCCTCGTGCAGATCGCAGTTGGAATATGAGGAGATTTCTATGTTCCAAAGCAGGTTTCAAGAATGATGGAAAGGAAAAGAATAATGTCAAATACCAAAGAGCTGATACTAGGTGTGGTTGCAAGGCTTTCATTCAGTTTAGGATAACAAAAAATCGTATTTGAACTGTTTGTAGACGTGAGATGATTCACAATCATGAGTTGATTCCTCCTACTATGTTACACTTGATGAGGTCTCAAACGAATGTTCCTAAAGAACATATACAGTTTATAGGTAATTTGAAAGCAAGCAATGTTCAAGTAAGTGATGGGTATCGAGTAGTTCGAAAAGAAGTCGGAGGATCACCAAATCTTGGTTTCACTTTGAAAGATGTTTATAATCCTTTAGGAGTTGATAAATTTGAAGCTGGAGATTGTAAAAACCTTATTCGTCTATTTGCTAAAATGTATATTTTCTCTAATATTTATTTTATATACATTCACAATATTCAATATATGTTTCAGAATATTCAACATTTCGTATGCAATATTTATCTTCTGTTTTTATTTTTTCACGAAACTAAATATTATATTATTGTCATTTTATTTTTTTTACAGGCAATCTACAGAATCAAATTTTTTTTATTATCAATTTGAGCTTGAAAATGATGGAACTCCAATAAGGTTCTTTTGGAGAGATGCAAGGATGAAACGCGATTATGAGAATTTTAGGGATTTATTAGTATTTGATACAACATATAGGACAAACAAATATGGGATGATTTATGCACCATTTGTTGGCATGAACCATCATTGCAGTAATGTGATGTTTGGTATGGGTTTTGTGTTGAATGAGAGGATTGAATAATTTGTATGGCTYTTTGAGTCCTTTTTGTGCTCTCATAGTAGTGTATCTCCTCCTATCACAATCATGACGGATAAATCTGCTGCCATGGRTGCTGCAATAACGATGGTTTTCCCAACATCCCGACATCGTTTATGCATACATAAGTAAAAGTTCAGTGTTAAATATTCAATTTTCAATAATCAATTTTCACGTTTTGACTGAAATATTCATTATTTTTTTTTTTGGTATTCTAGCATGGTTCTTAAATATAATTGTTCGAACAATAATTGGATGAATAATTTGAAAAACAATACGTAACTTCCGAAAAAAGGAGAGATAAAACTGTCATCCAAATATCTAATAAATATGTTCAAAGCGACAATGGTCAACATTAAAGTTGAACATTCCAATTGTATAATTCAGGCCATAACAGATATCAAGCTTAACACGCAAATCATGTTTTGCAGTCATATTCAACGTTTAATATGACATTCACTCCATTCTTCACTTCTGCATATTCATAAATATCTCCTTGGGTTGATTTACACGGTGTAATATCAATTCATGCAGTACGAACTCCAGCTTGATCAAGCCAACATCCTGTAAATTACAAAAATACAATCAACATATGTTGTATAGTCAACATCCGGACCATCAATACTATCTCTAAATCAATGTTATATGATCATGTTAGAACTAATTCACTCATAAGGTAAATAGTCAACTTTAAAAAAACAAACAGTCAACCAATCTTAATAGGAAACAAAAAGCTGCTATTATACCTTTCATAATTAAAAATAATCATGATGTTCTATAATCAGTAGACACTCCTATCTTATCTTTCTCGCTTGCTCTTAATTGGATGCACAAAAATTTAAATCATCATAGCGTACATTTCAAAATTATGAACAGCATTTAAAAATTGAACATCATTATCAAAATTTAAATTAGATAACGAATAGGATTCAATACGGAAAACTCCTGAACTGAATTGCTTTCTTAATTGGATGCATACAAAATTTAAACATCATTATCGTACAATATCAAAATGTGGAATCATCATTTTCAAAAATTTTGAACAGCATTATCAAAAATTTTTAATATTAAGACGAATAGATCCAATACGGAAATCTGAATCTGAATTGCTTTCTAAATTAAACATCAATTATCGGACATATCAAAAATTGAACATCATTGTCAAAAATTGAACATCATGATCAAATTGAAAATATAGACGAATAGGATTCATACGGAACTCTGAACTATTGCTTCTACGATAGAAGAAAAGAAGAAGAAGAAGAAGAAAAGATAAAGAAGAGAAGAATAGAAAGAAGAAGAAGAAGAAGAAGAAGAGAGAAGAAGAAGAAGAAGAAAAAAGAAGAAAAGAAGAAGAAGAGAAGAAAGAAGAGAAGAAGAAGAAGAAGAAGAGAAGAAGAGAGAGAAGAAGAAGAAAGAAGAAGAAAAGAAGAAGAAGAAGAAGAAGAAGAAGAAGAAGAAAAAGAAAGAAGAAGAAGAAGAAAAAGAAGAAGAAGAAGAAAAGAAGAAAAGAAGAAGAAGAAAAGAAGAAGAAGAAGAAGAAGAAGAAGAAAAGAAAAGAAGAAGAAGAAGAAGAAGAAAAGAAGAAGGAAGAAGAAGAGAAGAAGAGAAGAAGAAGAAGAAGAAGAAGAAGAAGAAGAAGAAGAAGAAGAAGAAGAGGAAGAAGAAGAAGAAAAGAAGAAGAAGAAGAAGAAGAAGAAGAAGAAGAAGAGAAGAAGAAGAGAAGAAGAAGAAAAGAAGAAGAAGAAGAAGAAGAAGAAGAAGAAGAAGAGAAAGAAGAAGAGGAGAAGAAGAAGAAAGAAGAAGAAGAAGAAGAAGAAGAAGAAAGAAGGAGGAGGAGGAAGGAGAGGAGGAGGAGAGGAGGAGGAGGAGGAGAAGAAGAAAGAGGAGGAGGAGGAGAGAAGAAGAAGAAGAGGAGAGGAAGAGGAGGAGAGGAGAGAGGAGGAAGAAGAAGAAGAGGAGGGGAGGGAGAGGAGGAGGGGAGGAGGAGAGGAAGAAGAAGAGAAGAAAAAGAAGAAGAGAGAAGAAGGAGGAGGAAGAGGAAGAGGAAGAAAGAAGAAGAAGGTTTCAATATCCAATTCAAGGTATCAACAAGTTGAAAGCAAGAGGAGGAGGAAGAAGAAGAAGAAGAAGAAGAAGAAGAGGAAGAGGAGGGAAGGAGGAGGAAGAGGAGGAGGAGGAAGAAGAGGAGGAAGAAGAAGAAGAGGAGGAGAAGAAGAAGAGAGAAGGAGAAGGAAAAAGGAGAGAAGAAGAAAGGAGGAGGAAGAGGAAGAAGAAGAAGAGGAAGAAGAAAGGAGGAGGGAGGAGGAGGAAAGGAAGAAGAGAAGAGGAGGAGGAAGAGGAAGAAGAAGAAGAAGAAGTTTCAATATCCAATTTCAAGGTATAACAAGTTGAAAGCAAGTAGGCTTTTTGGAACAAAGCATGAATACACTACTAAAAATTCATAATGCATCAAAAATCGTTGGTATCAAAAAATTTGAACAAAAACACAATCATGCAATCAACAATTTGAACATCATTATGAAAATTTTGAACAACTACCAAAAAAAACAGTAAAAAATAATACACTAAAATTTCACTTGTTCTCTCTCTAAACTCTTCAAAACTCCAAACAAAATAGAATTAAGGTCTCTTTTTTCTTCACAATTTCTACAAAAAGAACAAAATATGTTAGAAAATCAATGAAACTAAAATAGAATTCTCTAAAAAACAATAAATTGGAAATTGAGAAAATACCTCAAGTTCTTCTGTTTTTTCGCTCGAATTTTGAGTATTTGAAGTTAAAAACCAAAAATTAAGAGAGAGAAAACTGAGGATTTAGGGATTTTTGGGGAAAATATGAATTTTCGAATTTAATGACAAATGAACTACGAAGCAATTTCAGAAGATTTGGAATAAAGAAGAGGAAACACGAAGAGGATCGGAAGATGTATTGAGCCATTTGGTAGTTGAAAGTATGGGGCGGGCGGGGGGGTCATCTAATTTTAGATGCACTTGGGGTCCAAGGAAGAAATTGCCTCATCACACTACTCTCCATCCTTGTCTTTTCGGGGCCTGTCTCTCCACTCTCCATAATGGGCATTTCCTCCTAATGAGCCGCCTGGACTCAACATTTTCTAGTAGACCCCCAAAAAATGGCTTCCAACCTCCTCGCTTTCACTTATGTCTGTTCTAATATTATTTTTTTGTAATAATAGGTTTTTTTGTCCATAACTATCTTAGTTACACACTTTTTGCAAAAAACACCTACATTAGAACCTTAGACATAACTACCTTAACTTGCATTTTTTTGTTGACATACCTTGTTTCATTTTCCGCGGTTGATCTCGACTTCCGGCGTTGACTCACACTTTCCGGGGTTGACTCTCACATGGTTGTCACGTGATCTCTTTTTTGCTTTTTTTTTCGATTTTCCTTGCTATTACCTTGGTTTTGCTTTGGTTTTGTTGTTATAGGAGGTAATTCTTGAGTTGATATTAATGGAATACTCCTTTACTACAGGGAAAAGGGCAATAGTTTTATTTGGGGTCCTATTAGTCCTCATCAGATACTCCATGTCAGTCGATACCGAACCAATGAATTCGTCCGAGATACCACTTTGCTAGCATGTTTGAGATGAATGAGTCTTGATGGTTTAAATGGATGGTGCAATAGCCCCTCGCCGAATGAGCAGTTGTTAGCATCTCTTGTGTATTCATCGCTTCCATCAATGCCCTCAAACTATACTGCATATGATCAATTTAGTTTTGCTAAACTCAGTAATAGCGCAATTCCTATGAATGACAGTAGTGACTGCAATAGTGTCCTTAATGTGTTTGAAAGTCCTCTAAATTATGTTGATAAGATGGTGTTCCCACATAAAGAAAAAAAAAGAGAGGAGAAGATGAATTGAAAAGGAGAATTGGAGATGGAAAAATGAAATAACAAAGCAAAACAAGGTAACAGCAAGGAAAATCGAAAAAAAGCAAAAAAAAGGAGTTCACGTGACAACCAAGTGAGAGTCAACATCGGAAAGTGTGAGTCAACGCCGCAAAGTGAGAGTCAACGCCGGAAAATGAAACAAGGTAGTGGTCAACAAAGAAATGCAAAGTTAAAGTAGTTATGTCTAAGGTTTTCTAATGTAGGTAGTATTTTGCAAAAAAGTGTGTAACTAAGGTAGTTATAGACAAAATAACCTAATAAATATTACTGTTGTGCCTTACAAATAGTGCATTACGTATAACAATTTTTCCACCAGCGGTCATGACCTCTATCATGGCCCAAAGCAAAAAAATCAATTCTACGTACCAAAGTCCAATTTGTTGAATAAAAAATGAAACAATTGCCTAGTATGACACATACGCATAAAAGGAAATAGGAAACAGCATCCTAGCATCATAGAACCTAAAATCATAGACTGCGATTAAGTTTTAAGTTGACTCAAATAGGTTCAATTTATTTCGATTTAGGCTCTCAGTGGATTATTTTAACCAACAGTTCGGGTCAATTTCAGTGACAGGCCAAACAAGTTGCTTCTTTTTTTTTGGGAATAGTTTCGTTCGATCTCATGATGTTAGCGGGCAGATCGAAATCAATTTGGCTCCAAAGCGATTCGAATTGATTGGGTTAGCGCAAATGAATTGAACGGTTTGTAATCTGGTTGTCTTCAGACTTGATTATATTGTCTTGTTTTCGAATGATTTCAATTGTTATCTAATTATATTCTTGATTAGTTTGTGTTTTCATGTTAGGTCTTTTCATGTTTTACAATTTACATGTGTTGTTGGGTGTTTTAAAGTTATATTYTTTTGAAACTATATACGAAGTACTTAAGATTAGACAAAATTGCAAGTTATTACAGAAGTAGAAAATATGGTTCAAATAGTTTGGGTTTATTTTAGTTTGGGTTGATAACAGTTCAGGTCTGTTTTAATTATGTAGCGGGTTGATAATAACGCAAATTCTATTATGGTCCCGGGACCATAGTCCTCATCATGGTCCCGGGCAAATGTTCATTTCCGAAACTAGAAATGTTCATCTTAACATGTAAAATGTTCATTTTCAAGTGTAAATGTTCATATCTGAAAAAGAACACTTGTAATTTCAAAAATGAACATTTCTATTTTCAGAAATGAACATTTTTAGTATCGGAAATGAACATTTGCCTAGTACCACATGGTCCCGGGACCATAATAGACCTATTGCAAACTAATTTCGGTTCAGTTCCAGTTCATTTCAGGTTACTATTTTCTAGGTTTGAAACATTTCAGTTCAGTTTATGTTCAGGTCCCTTTCAAGTTACGGATCACTTTCAATTTCAGATGATTTCAATTCAGGTTAAAAAACAATTCAGTTAACTCAGTCAGTTACAATCCAAATTTACATCCCTAGTTGTATTTAGGGGTGTCAAAATGGGTTTTCGGTACAGTCCTGGGTCAACCCAAAAGAGTTGGATTCTTTTCGACGACGGGTCAAACAGTATACTTTTTCGGGATCAGTTCAATTCGYTCTCATGACGTTAGCGGTCGGGACGAAATCAGTTCGGTTCGAAAATGGTTCGGTTTGTTCGAGTACACTCCCACGAATGGTTTGTGTTTGAGTTGTTTGGGTTTGTGTCCGGATTGCTTAGATGATTTATTAATATATTAGATATCTTCTTTACTTAATAGTTTGTAGGTCAATCCGGTAGTAGTTAAGCTTTCCAAAAGGACAGGTGGTTGCCTAGCTGGTTAACTATTGATTATTGCTGCGCCTAATCGACAAATGCATTATATATTACAACTTATTCTTGTAAAAATTAGAAACATAAGGTAGACTCTTTATCTAATAGGATGTTTTAATATTGAAGTTATACAAGTCGTTGGGTATTTTACGGTTTATATTGTTGTAAAACTTAATAGTTTGTAGGTTATATATTACAACAAATTGGAATTGCAAGTGATTACAAAATWAGATGTTATGGTACAAWTAAGTTGGATTGATTTCAGTTGGATTTAAAGCATTTAATTATGTAACGGGTTGATAACAATTCAGCTCAATTCAATTTCAGTTATGTAACAAGTTGATAATAATTCAATTCAYTTCATATTTGTTCATYATATTAGCGGTTTAGTTACAAGTCAACTTCAGTTGCATTCATACATTGTGCATGTGTGCCATGACTTAACGAGGATTTGTTCATTTATATTTTCTAGATTAAGTGCATTTGCCTTTARATCYAATACGTGAACGACCAACTTAATATAAAGCTCTTACGCTTCGGATTGGATATGTGAACGTTTTGATTGCATGAGAGGCAGTACTCYTAGAGTCGTAGTAGATAGATCTTGTGTGGGATACTTTTACACATTCACTACAAGAAAAACAATCTAAAAAGACTACAATGTCATACTTCGTATATTTATTTACTAGTATTTTTTGCACGCGATGCGTGCGTGAGTATGTGTCAAAGAAAGAAATGTTTATAATTTTTTTTATATCAATATTTCTTTGGTGTTTAGTTGTTCATTCATTGTTATTCATATATGACGTATGTCAAAAGAAAAAAATATAATGTTGAAAAAAAACTCGTGCTTAAATAATAAAGATTAGCAAATAATAATATTAGAAATATATACTTAGTAGACAAATTTTATACGAAATAATAGATGACGGTTGTATGATACAATTACACTAAATTTTCCAAGTAGGTCCACTAAGTATGGTATCATGATTCGTGAATATAATCTGATTAGTGTAACCCAACTTTTAATATGAAATTCTTAGTTTTACATTTTTCTTCTTATTGTGTCAATCATATCAAATTATTTTGTCAATTGAATTCTTTTATTAGTGTAACTTAACTTATGTAATGTTTTATGATAAGAAAAGAAAATCACTCTAAATATTGTTTAATTACGGAGTAGTATAGTTGACATTTCAAATGCAATACCATTTTAAACTTGCTCAATATTTATGGCAAATTAACAATTGAAGAGTAAAAATAAATTATTAATTTTTTTTAAACAATGTAATTTAATTCATTAAGGGTATAAGGGACATTTCATAGGGAGACACCATTGCTCCCCCTTGGCTTATATAATAGAGATTTATTTATTTATTTATTTTTATTTATTTATTTTAAAAAACGACTATTTTTTTTAACACATAACGGAGATTATTTATTTATATAATTGCACAAAGGTGCAGGCAGTGGAACAGTTTCTTAAAGGCATTCCAAACCCTACACAGACCCAAAATTGGTTGGAATGGCAGCAAGGAACATGCTCCAAAGGGTTCCAAAAGAGGTGCACAACAGTTTGTGCCCAATGGCAAACACTAAGAGTCCAAAAGAAGTAGGTACATAGTAAGGGATTAGCAAAAGCAGTCATGGAACTGAGATCATCAAGGTTAAGCGCATGAAGAGAATGTCTTGGAGCCTTATTCCTCCATTGGAACAGTGACCTTTTCAGGCTCATAAAGGACAAGGCAACTCGGAGGGGGAGTGTAGTGCAACTTGAATGATTCCTGCATTTTTGCACCAATGTTAGCTAGATGGTGAGCCACCTTGTTTCCAGCACGTTTTGTGTGGGTGAGTTCCACAGTGTCCAATCACGATTGAGAAGGAGAAGGATGTCATGAATGACCGGTCCAAGCTGGTTGTGTCTGTCCTCCCTGGCACTGTCAATGCGAGAGATGGCCTATTCAGCATCGGTTTCAAGCTCGATGTTGGTGAAAGAATACTGCTGAGCTAGTAGTAGGCCTCTCCTGATTGTGAGGATCTCAGCTGCCAAGGAAGTGACTGCATGAAACTTGTGAGAAAACCCCACAAACCAGGAACCATCAGATCTACGGATAACACCACCCCCACCAGCAGCTCCGCCACCAACCCAAGAAGCATCAACATTTAACTTAACATAACCCTCCGCTGGTGGCTTCCATGTGACAGGGCTAACTGATGTTGGATTAGGAGAATCACTGCCCTGAAACATTTTAAAACAAATATGAAAATCATTCAATAAACGATGGAAAATTGTGTTAGCAAATTCCATTTTGAGATCAAAGACACTCATATTCCTGGCCCTCCATATGTGCCAGATAATAACACTAAAAAAGAGCTTCCAAGTTGTAGAGTACGAGAAATTATATAGGATCCATTCATCCCAACCCAAATTCCAGAAGGAAGAAAAAGAGAAGGCAGTAGGGATTGGAGTGGACTCAAATATCATATTCCACAAAACTCCAGTAACTGGGCAATCACGGAATAGATGTAGATGTGTTTCATCATAGGAGGAACAGCGGGAGCAAGTTGGATTGAAGTTGGGTATCTTCAACTTAAGGTTACTAGCAACTGGAAGTATCTTCCTGAAGCAGTTCCACAGTAGCATTTTGTATTTATGAGGTGCCTTCATATGCCATAGCTTCTTCCAAGGGATTAACATAGAAGGAGGGGAAGTTGAATGAAGGTTATTTTTGAAATAAGCTGTTTTAATTGTGAAGTTACCATTGTTGGACAAGGTCCAGTAGTAACTATCTGGGATAGAGTTTGAAAGAGAAAGGGGAATGTTTTGTATTGCCTGAAGAAGAAGAGGAGAGAGCAGATGTTTAATGGGATCAAGGACCCATTGCCCATTTGATATCAGATTGGAAACTGTCCAGTGAGTAATGTGGCTGGGGACCTCTCTACTTAGTAGTTGACAAAGGGGAGACTCCCCAACCCAATGATGGTACCACAATAGGGTATCCTCCCCATTCCCAATCAATCTTTTGAGACCTGACTGTAGAATCTGCCTACCAGCTAAGATGTCTGCCCAAAGAGAGGAGTCTGTAGGTTTCTTTTGCACCTGGAAAAAGTCATCAAGATGATCATATTTACTCCTTAGAATTCGAACCCAAAGTTTGTCTGGTTGGGTAAGGTATTGCCAACCCAATTTGGCCATGAAGCATTTATTCCAGGTATATAATTGCCTAAACCCTAAACCACCACAGGAAAGAGGTTGTGTTAGGGTATGCCAAGGGGTTCTGGGATATAATGAGAAGAGTTGACCTTATTCCACAGGAATTTTTTACAATGTTTTTCCAAGGTGTTGAGGAGGGTAGAAGGCAAGAGAGTTGTTTGCATTACATAGACAGGAAAAGAGTTGAGGACAGACTTAATGAGAGTGGTTCTGCCAGAGAGATTTAGTAGCTTAGACTGCCAACCTCGAATCCTATCAGTAGTCTTTTTGAGCAGATCAAAGTAATCAACAATTCGAAGTCTATGTGGCTTGATGGAGACACCTAAGTATTTACCAAAGGTTGTGGTAGAAGGAATGGGGCTTGAAGACATAATATGCTGTCTTACTTGGTAGGACATCTTTGAAGGGAAAATGACTGAAGACTTTTGGACACTAACATGAAGACCAGATAAACTGCCAAACTCAGAAAGAACTTTGAGCATTTCCTCCATATTAGCAGCAGAGGCATTGCCAAACAGAAAGACATCATCAGCATAAAATAAGTGTGAGAGGGGAATATCCTTGGTGATCATGAATGGTTTCCATTTCTTGGCAGAAATTGATTGCTCAATCAAAATATTTAGTCTTTCCATACACAGGATGAAAATGTAAGGAGAGAGTGGATCACCCTGCCTGATACCTCTAGAATTATTAAAAGAAGTGGTTATTTCCCCATTCCATAGACATGAAACGGTAGATGGTGAAATGCATTGCATAATGAGCTTGCAAAAAGACATTGGCAGATTATAACCTAATAGTGTATCATAAATAAAACTCCATTCAATACTATCAAAAGCCTTAGTAAGGTCCAGTTTAAGAGCCATAATATTCTTTCCTTTCCTAGCTTTGTGAAAAGTATGAGCAACTTCCTTAAGAATGATAATATTATCATTAATTGATCTGTTGCTAATAAAACTCGACTGAAGGGGGCTAATGATAGAGTCAAGCATAGTTTTTAACCTGTTCACGATTGTCTTTGTCAACAGTTTATAAATGGTGTTGCAAAGAGCAATTGGGCGAAAGTCTGAAATTGTATCAGGGACATCCTTCTTTGGGATTAGGGTTAGAAAAGTGGAGTTTATTTCTATAGGAAAAGTTGTTGAAGAAAAACACTCCTGAATAAAAGAATGTAGGAAAGGGTGGAGCTGGTCCCAAAAGTGTTGGTAAAATATTGGTTGTATTCCATCTGGGCCAGGGCATTTAGTAGGAGCCATACCAAAAAGGGCATTCTTTACTTCCAATAAAGAAACAGGGGTAGATAAAAAAGCAATTTCCTGAGTTGTAATTTTTGTTGCAGCAGAAAAAGCCAAAGTCTTAGGTGTGGAATGCTGTTTTGTGCAGTAGAAGTTCTTAAAGTACAACATGGCCATGTTTTTTAAAACTGTAGGATCAGTTTCCCAAACCCCACCCTCATTCTGAAGAGTCAAAACTTTTCCCCTTGTTTTTTTTATTTTAGCCACAGTATGAAAGTATTTGGTATTGTAATCCCCAAACTTCCGCCAATCATACCCTGCTTTTTGAGCCCAAATAACACGTTGGATCGAATAAATTCTTTTCAGATCAACAAACAGGGTTTGTTCCAACTGAGACAAAAAAGATGAATAATGCCTAGAAAGGGATAGTTGGATACCTTCAAGGCGACGTAAAATGATGTTTTTGTCTCTATCTAGGTTTCCAAAAATATTATGATTCCATTGGCCAATAGTAGTAAGAAATTTGGATTGCCCCTCCAAAAAACCCTCAGCATTTGGGATCCAGTTAGAGAGAAAAAAATCATGAAACTCAGGATGCAAAAGCCATGCATCTTTACAACGAAGCGGGTAATTTTTCCTACTGTTATCTTCATTAATGGAAATCAAAAGAGGGCAATGGTCTGACTTAACCCTAGTTAAGTGAGATACCTGAGTATTAGAGTACTACTCAAGCCATGTACTGTTAGCAACCGCCTTGTCAAGACGCTGTCTGATAATATTGAGTCCTGCTTGAGAGTTGGTCCAAGTGAAAGGATTGCCTTGGAAACCGAGGTCCATGAAACCAGCCCGGTCCATAAAAGAAGAGTATTCAGAGGATTGGCCACTCCGAAATGGACGACCACCCATCTTCTCCGAAGGTGAAGAAATCTCATTCATGTCACCTACCAACAACCAGGGAGTGGAAGCAGGGGGCAAGTTAGAAGAAAGATAACGCCACATAGAGTGACGAATAGTAGTGGAACTAGGAGCATGCATACCTGTTAAAAGAACCTCTTTCTGATGAGGAGAGAACTTAAACAAAGCATGGAAGTAACGGAATTCACCCTCCGTATACTCCAAAAGGTCAACTGGGTCCTTCCAAAAAAGCCAAATACCACCACGAGCCCCCTCAGAAGCAATGGAACGGTGGTGATCAAACTTCAGACGACGACAGACATAATCAGCACGATCAGAGGTGGCCTTGGTTTCCAAGAGTATGAAGATCGCTGGATGGTGAGAAGCAAGAATTGTTTGAGCATGAGGAATGAAAGTATCTGAAGCGGCCCCCCTGACATTCCAGATGATAATCTTCATATCAAGGTTTGGAAAGTTCTTGAACAGAGGATTCTTCAATTCCTCTGGTCTGCGGGTCTGGATCTTTGGTATCCAATAAATCTTTGGTGGTAGTAATGCTTCCCACTCCGGGAACTCCTGACCCCTTCCTAGGCCCCAAAGGTCCTGTATCTGRAGTGGAGAAAGCTGTGTGGTGATCTCCAGAGGGTGTTGGGGCTGGGAGAAGAAGCTGATTCTCAATTGAAGGCCGACCACTCCTTCGTTGACTATGAAAGCCTTGATATGGTGTTCCCACTCGCTCATCACGAATTCTCGTGTTTCGGACAATAGTGGAATGATTTCGAGGTCTTTTGGGGGTGGCTGGAATGGGAACACTTGAGGCTGGAGATGGGATGGTGAGTGGGAAGTGAGGAAAGGGAATGGTTGAAGCTGGGTTAAGGATGGTTGGTGATGTGGGTATTCCATGGGGTTGTAGATGGGGCGAAAGGGAACAACCTGGGGGTTGAGCGTCGAGTTCCATAGAGGCAGACTCATCGGAATTGTGGGGAGAAGTTGGTGAAGGGGGTTTGAGAGATGAGGGAAAGGGAGTGGAGGTAGTGGGAGAGAGTGTTGGGGTTGTGGTGGCTGAATGGGTTGAGGAACAAAGTATGGTGGTATGTTTGGAGGGTAAAATGGTGGTGGCAGACTTGGTTGTGTCTAGATGGTGTTTTGCTGAGGAAACCCTGGTGGTGGAGGTGGTGGGAGAGGTAGGCCTGGTGGAAATAAGTACGGATGTGGTTGAGTGGACTGGTATGGGTGGAATGCATGGGGTGCTGGGCCTCTCGGTGGTGGTGGTGGTGGAATTGGTTGTTGGAGGTGTTGTTGTAGCTGAAATAGTAGTTGTGGTACCGATGGTGGTGTTGTGGTTGAATCCATTGGTTGGAACTGAGGATAAAATGGATTTGGTTGATTTTGTGGTAGCAATGGTGGCCGGAATGGAGCTTGTTGATGTATCCATGGTGGGGGTAGTGGTCGTGGGCGGGGAATCGGTTGGGACGGCAATGGTGTTATGGCTTGTTGTTTGGTTGTCATCCTGAGCTACAGAGGAATGGTGTGAAGGTTGAAAGATGGTGGTGAGAGGAGTGGTTAAAGTTGGAGTGGGAAGAAGTGGTGGTAAAGAAGAAAGTGGTAAAGTAGAAGAAGGAAGATGAAAGGGTAAAACAGGAGTGAGTGTGTGATTGGGTGAAACAGATGAAGTGGGCAGCTGTAAAGAGGGAGGGTTAATAGTAGAAGGTGTTAAGACACCTTGGTTCTGATGGGACAAGGGTTGGGGTTTAATTAAATGGTGGGTGTCAGTAGTAAGAGATGAATCTAATTTAGGAGATTTTGTCAAACTTAATGATTGCATGGCTGGAAGGTTTTTCGTCATAGTATGAGACTGCTTTCCTCTTTGAGTGGTTGTGGTTTGGGCCTGTGGTGAGTTCTTTTGGGCCTGGGCTGCTGGGACGGACTTTCCATTGGACTTCTTTTTCCTAGAATTAGTCACTAGCATCCAAGGGCCATAGTCCGTAGATGGATCAAAGTTAGAATCATGGCTTTTTGTAGAGTGGGTTTGATCCATCAGTGGTCCATTATCAGAATTAGATGTTTGGGCTTTGGGTGAGTTGGATTGGTCCAACAATGGTCCCTGTTGCAAAGGCTTGGACCCATGAGTTGTGTTAGTAGATATTTGTGCCGATCCAGATAAAGGCGGTGTAGATATTTCAGGAGGTGGATGGGCATTGGGAAGAGGGTCTGTATTAGGTTGAAGGCTAACCCTATTGTGCACCGCTTGATTTGCAGGGGAAGAGGTTGCGAAAGAACAGTGTTGTTTGACATGTCCAATGCGGCCACAACCAAAGCACAGGGGGTGAATGTTTTCGTAGACAATATCTTGCCATAAACCACCAACCCAAACACGGTGAATAAGAGGAGAGGTAAGATCAATTTCAACAGCCACTCTAGCGTACCGTCCTTTTGAGACCTTGTCTGTTGCAAAATCAACCCGAATTGGCTTGCCAGTGTGTTGTGCAATTGAAAACAGAGCATCCTTTTCATAATATTCCACTGGTAATTCAGGAAAACGAATCCAAGCAACCATTTGATCAAAACCTGTAATGGATGGTCGAAAATTTGGTTTCCATTTAGATAGCATGAGGTAATGATCCAATATGAACCAAGGTCCCCCAAACAGGGCACGTTCATAATCATGAGGAACAGTAAAGCGAAAAAGATAAACATTATGACTGAGATCAATGACCTCCAGGCCTCCCTTTGGTTTCCACATAGCCATAACACGTTGCTGGACAAAACTTTGTCGAATACTAATGCCTAAGCATTTACCCATCAAAGTTAGAGTCCATGGTTGACGGAGTGCTTTCAATTTGCCTGGAGGGAAGGTTACAGTAAGTCCTGTAGGTGGAGGAGGAATCTCCTCTGTTTGCAATTCAGTTGATTCAACCATAATCTTTCGTGCCTCATGGAACCATTGCGAGTTAGTCGCAACAGCTTCTCTGAAGGACAGAGGAGCTTTGGTTCTAGGTGAGGGGGGTGCAGAGATAGTGAACGGGGAGGAGTAGCCAGAGTGAGAAGAGGTAGGAGAATCGGACATATCAATGTCCGGAGGGTCACTATTGAGATTGATCTCCGCCATAGGCGAAGAACAGGGCAAAATATGGCAAAAATAGGTGATGGACCGAGAGAGAATAAACTAGAGAGATAAGTTCAGAGAGAGAATTTTCAACTAATAGAGCAAATTTTCAACTAAAAAGAGCAATTAAAGTTCCTATTATTGAACTCATTATGTAGATATACTCAATAAAAGGCCAGACTTTATCTGTACTTGATCATCTCATCTATCGCGGCTAAGACTAAGTTAAAGAGCTTTGAACATCTCACAATGTTCGGAGTTGCTTTCAATACCAAAAACAAAACTAAGCCATTTAGCCGATTCAGGTGCACAATTTGAAAATAGTTTGCATTTGAAATCGGACATTGTACATTATTGCTTGTGATAGTTTACATACAATGAAGAAACTTGATTGATCATTGAATTCACTGCAGTATCGATTTGAAACCCTACAAATAGAAGACCATACATTAAACCTGCATCATGTAAAACACTATATCTAACATACACATCAAACYAGCTCAGAACCATAATTTGTGGCAAAACATGTAATCTGCATGCATTCACTAAATATGATACTCCGTAGTAGAGGGTCTTTGCAACCAGCCAACCATATATACACGAGTTCAAGTAGAGTCTAGAGCTCATTGTACTACAACATGATTCACAAAACTACTTCAGAACAAGAAGAAGAAAAGGTAAACTTTACACTAAGGAATATTGGGATTGTACTACATGAACAACTATAAGGTGAAACTACCTCAACAACTATAATAAGGTGAAACTACCTCAACAACTATAATAAGGTGAAACTATTTCATGTCAAATATCTGGAAAAAAATTACACACGAAATAACTGATCTATAAGAAATAATTGAAATAAACATACCATAACTATTAGGCAATATGCAATCCCCTATGAAACTGCCTTCATTGCTGTTGTAGCATGTGAAGCATGCAACCAACGAACCAATAACTATAACCCCAGTTGTCTAACTACTGTGAATGGCTTCCTGTTACATGCCCTTCACAAACTCAGACTGGCCGAATTCCCTTCACAGCTGCAGAAAAGATCTGAGAACCATACACAAATAAGTGAATCATCTAACTGTTCGTGTTCGTGTTCATGTTCATGTTCAAAATTGTTGCAAGTACCCAATATGTACTACAATAGAAAACTAAGTACAAGAGAATTAGGTACGGGTTTAATTGACAATTGAAAAGTTAATTTAGTTCTCAGAAGCCCATCATATGCATAGACTATGGAATAACAAATAAGAATACAAATGCAAATAAGAATAAGAATAAGAAAAAGAAGTTTAAAGGGGGAATATTTAAGCCAAATAAGGGAACATGCAAAGTAGCAAAAGGGAAGTAGAAAGAACAATGCATACAAGACTAAAGTAGTATCATTTATTGCATATTTTAAAAAGACAATTGCTCATTCAGGTTAAACACGTAGACTCTGTTTGGTTTGATGTTTGTAAAACATTTCCAATGTGAAATGGTTTTTTATGGAAAACATTTGAGAAGTACAATAATCACAAATGCAAAATTAGCATATGTTTGTTTTGATGTATCTAAGAAAAGTTTAGCATTAAGTATTGAAACTCCACATACAGAAAATTACTCAACGTATTGAAACTTCCATGTAAGCAGAAAATTGATAACATTTGGGAAATTTCCCCATATATCCCTGAGGTTAGGCCTAATAACCCATATACCCCTYAGGTTTTCGAATTASCTCATYTGCCTCTGAGGTTAGGGGTTAATAGCTAACGTGACCTTATGACTAATGGRCGTTATAACACCGTTAACTTTCCATCCAGTTAAACCTTAAAACTAACTAATTAACCCTTAATTAATCAATTAACCATTAATTAACTCTAAAATAAAACTAATTAAATACTAACCAATTGACCGCAATCACAAATCCACCAGACCATCCAGATCCACCAGACCATCCAGACCCCACCTTCGCAACCCACCATGACCCATTCAACCAGACCACCGCAACTAACCACTACCCACAACCACGAATTACCCTCCCTCACAACTACCTACAAGGGGCTACAACCACCAGCATAACCATCGCAGCCCAAACCACCGCTAACCATCCAATCGAAACCATGGCAGCCAACAACCACCGCAATACCGCACCCACAAACCACCAGCAACCAATCATTCGAACCCAACAAGCACCACACTCTACCCAGAAAAATGGAAAAACCTAGAAATTAATGGCAAAATCCAAAAATCGAAACCACTAGCACCAATCATTCAAACACAGAAGATAGATATCAATGGKAAAAAGGAAGATAACATTTTTGCATTATTTAAGAGAAGAAGATTTTACATTTTTACATTATTGAAGAGAGATTGTTGGTGGATATTGGCTTTGTATTTTATGAACGCACAACCAAAAATCGAACCCCATCAAATGATAAAATTGAAGAAAAAAAAATCCAAAAATTGGGTACTCAACTAACTCAAGAAAACCCAGAAAAAAAGATTCATAGATCTGAATTGTTGTGGCTCGTGATTGAGTTGTTTCTCAAGGATAAACTACCCTCACATGCGCGAGGTGGCTCGTGGTGGGGCGGCTCGTGCTCGTTGTGGCTCATGATCGTGGTGGCTCGTGGTGGCTTGTGCTCGTGTTGGCTCATTGTAGTTCGTACTTTTGGTGGTTCGCATCGTGGTTGATTGTGGTGGTGGTTGAAGAATGGAGGAGAGAGAAGGAAGGATGAAAGAAGAATGTTTAATGGTGGTTAAAGAATATAGGAGAGAGAAGGAAGGAAGGAAGGAAGAAGAAATGGTGAATTGGAGTTAAATGGATGGAAAGCTAATGGTGTCATAACGGGGCACATGAGGTAACGTCAGCTATTAACCGCTAACCTCAGGGGCACATGAGGTAATTCGAAAACCTCGGGGGTATACGGGTTATTAGGCCTAACATCAGTTATATATGGGGAAATTTCCCTTTTTTAAAAAAACCTTTGATAATTGTTGTAGCCTTGTAGGACAATAATATCTTAATAACAATGAAGACACATCAGGTATAACAAAAAGGACATWTACAGAAAGAAGATTGAAGGAAACTGAGCTATGGTGTTAGAAAGTGTCTTCTAACATACGCTGGGTYTAACTCCTCAATAAACACTCCTCAATGGACACTCCCCAAGTATCGACACAACTTGATGGAAACTTTGCCAAAAAAAGCATCACTCTTGGACAGTTAGCTCATAAGTCATAAGTTTCTTCCGTAATTTCAATATGTATCAAGTGACACAYGCATGAACGAAACACGAGCATTTATAGCAAATTCCATTTTCAACAAAGTCTACTCAGTCTCTAATGAGCAAAAATGTACAGGAATGGCAAATATAGATGGCATTCCAATCCTGGCATCAAAGCCTCAAAGGTAGTCTTATTAAAGGCTTATGAAAYTAATGAAACTCCACGGCAGATCTTAGCCTCCTCTACTAAAAAAGATAGGCAGCAAAACCAGAGGAAGCACACACCGTTACATAAAGTCTAGCCTTTAAAGATCATATAATAAAACCTTGGTCATAACTTTTACGCAACACATTCCACTGGAAGTTATCTTTCAATGCAGGTGAAGGTAATATTGTTCTGGTCTTCTGGATAAGTCGGAGAGTGGAAAAGGCGGAATGGAATATAGGGAAAGGGAAAAGAGAGAACGAGAAAAGAAAAGACAGAAAAGTGTGGCATTCSTTCCTCACAATGGGAACATATTTTTTTACTTTGGGGAAACTCTTGCTCACCCCTTTACATAGCAGATGCAGGAAAATGAGACAACCGTTTTCCTACAAGATTTCTCCGAACCAAATTCAGTCTTCTACTGTCCTCTTTATAGCACCAAGTACTCTGTTTAGTTCGTATCACAAATAGAACGTAACTAATTGAGCGCAATTCATCCAAAAAAAAAAAAAAGAAGAAAGAACAATCCCATGTGGATCTTTGCCCATTGCCACAAGTTTCCTAACCTTGAAGCATGAGGTATTTTTGTTCTATTAGATAAGATTAGTGTTATGAGGCCATAGCATATGACAAAAGGTCAAGGAAGAAACCACTTACCAAAGAAGAACCAGCAGAGTGCTGGCCTACTCTACGCCAAGTTTGAGATCCAAGCTGATTTTGTTTCTTCACATCAACAACTGTGCCCCTATCTTCAGACTTCTCATTCGAATCAGTATTAAGTTTATTAACACCACTCTTTCCTCCATCCTCTTCTATAGACACAGATTTTAGCTTATCTGACAGTCCATTATTGATCAGGTTATTGTCCTGAGAGTTATCTTTAAGAGGTTTATTGACTTTCTTTGAAAACTGTGTAGCAGCTGCTCTTGCACCATCTATGGCTGCAATTAAACTAGATGGCTTTTCAGCTCCAAGAACTTTATTTCCACGCTTGTCCAAAAGCAAGGATCCTGGTCTTAATGAATTATAATCTACTGGGTTAGGTAGGGGAAACTTTATCAAACATGAGCTTTCAACTGGAAGAAGACCATCAACCGCTGCCTCAATTATCTGCCACAGACAGATGATTCAATATGATTAAAATTTTAAAATATAAAAAACTAGGTGGGGACTGGGGAGACACATGCAGAACTAAGAAATTGTAGAGGAATTAGTARATATACCGACCTTCCTCTCCAGATTATAAACCCCCTGATCACCCCGCATCTTCAGAGGATGTAACAATTTCTGCATTAACAATCAGATCTTAGCAAAAATACTCCAAGCAYATAATAAGTAGAAAAACCAATCATTAGATTCCTGCACAAAGAAAATCACACTTGCCTGTGGTTGTTCACACAGCCAACWGAAATCAGTCAGTCCTTCCAGCCTCACCTATTGACAGCAAAGTGCAGTACATGGTTAATTAGCTAAACAAAAGAAAGAATTGTGCACAGTACACAAAAGGAAATAATGCAGAAAAAATAATAAATAAATTGGAGCCTACCCCTTCAGGTACTGCTGTCCAACATGCCAGCTCTTCCCGTCTAAGACAGCCAACAACTTCTACACAYCCTAAAAGAATATAACATCATTAATACCTACTTGAACATACATAAAGACCATAACTTTTATTATATCCTTTCTTCTTGCAAAACATGTGATTTTGTACCTATAAGGCTAGAAACTGGATAATGCTCAGGAAACTGAAGATCAGTCACACCATCGAGTGCGTATATCTCCCTATAAAAAGCCTCCATCGCTTTAATTGTAGTCACATCTGGGACCTTACTTGCAGCATGAATCCAAAGCCGACCTTCCAATCCCAAAGACCTTTTCAATAAACTTTACTTCAAACAGTAAAAATAATAAGGGAAATTCTAAGCTATACCCATGAGGTTTGGCACTTTCCAAACTGTAACCAAGCTTTATGAAAGTTCTCAACTGTACCCATGAAGTTCGGTCATTTAATAAGGTATTTGCCTCTGCCTCTAATTTTGAAACTAACCAAGTGTAACTTTAAATATATTTAAAAAAAGAAAAAACAAAATAAAAACCCACGCCACCACCTCCTCGCCTCACAACCGCCACTACACCACCGTTCCCATCGCCCACTGCCACCAGACCCCAGTCCCCGCCACCGCCAGCACCACCACCAACCAACCGCCACAACCACTGCCTAACCACCGCCCGCAGCTCCACCGCCACTCCTCCACCTCCTTCGCAAAAACTCATGGAATTATAACCTCAAATCGGATTCAAAACCCTAAATTAATTGCCAAAATTAACTTAGGGCTTAGTCACTTTATATTTGATTGCCAAAACCCCAAAATCAATTTTATTTTCGTTTGATTTTGATTCGAAAATTTCCAAAACCCTAAGATTTGGGGTTTTTTCTTTTGATTTCGTTTTCGGGGTTTTGATTGTAGGATTTGCTAAGTGGTGTCGCAAGCTAGGAGAGTTTCACGAGGTGACTGGGGTGGAGAGATGGTGTTCGGTGACTCACAGTTCGCGGATGGTGGGAGGATCGAAAGGGTTCTTAGGGGTAGGTTTTCTGTGCGCGAGGAGAGAGGATCAGGGTGGATCGAGGTAGTGGTGGTTGGCGAGTGGTGGTTGGAGGTGGTGGAGGTACGTTGCCGGGTCTGACAGTAGGCTGTGTTGGGGCGGCTAGCGTGTTTGATGATGGGTGTGGTGGATTGTTGGAGTGGGTGTTTTGTTTTGTTTTTTTTTTTAATTTTTTTTTAAGTTAACTAAGGTTAATTATTTAACTGGATGAGGACATGCATTGATTAATGAGCGAACTCATGGTACGAAGTTGAGAGAAACTCTTCATAAAGTTTGGTTACAGTTTGGAAAAGTGCCAAACCTCATGGGTATAGTTTAGAATTTCCCAAATAATATAACGTAAAAACACATTCACAAACTATCAATTCGGCTATCAACATGATATCAGCATGCCAATTTCTCTCAAACAAGTAAGGTTAATAAATCTGTCAAGATCTCTGATCCATGCCAAGGAGGATGATAGATTGCAAAACTTCTTCTACTTCCTCCATTTCAAATTAGTTGTTGTGTAATGCAATACATTATTGTAGGATAAAATAATCAAGTTGAAACAACTAATTGAAATGTAGAAAGTATGAAATCTCTATGGATTAATATTCCTATATCTCAAAGTAAGTGTTTATGGTTTATCTAGATATATAAGTAACAAAATCGGTGCAAACTTCCAAGCCAAAATCATCAAATGCGAAAATATGAAATTAAAAATCTATAACATTAAAAATCCCCATGTTTTAAAGAAGTATTGATACTATGCTTGTACATGATAGGGGGAGAGGAGGAGGAAAGGTTCAAAATCAATGRCAGTSAATCAATCAGAGCCTTAATCCCATATATAGGGTCGSCTAACATGAACCAAAAGTGATTYTTCCGGAAGGTCATCCACATAAATTTTCCTCCTTCACTCTCTACAATCGAGAGCGTCACTCTAATGCAAATCCAAGTGTTTCAAATCCTTTCTAACACCTTCCTCACTCTTACCAAATTGGTACAAAATTCCATTTGAATTTTTGTAAGGGAACGAAATAATTCAAAGTTGGGTCGATTGAATAAATGGATTGAGCCCTAATGGTTCAAATTCTGGAGAAAGAAATAACGAGTTTATGTTCATAATTTGAAGGATTTTTCCTTATCTAATTAGA